>OY747710.1:20192999-20400499 GCA_963556495.2 Valencia hispanica
CAGGATAATATGGACGCCTATCTGGCTGTTTTAGGTATGTTTTCTTTAATACTTTTCACAAACATCAAAGACAAAAACGCAACAGTCTCTTATAACACTAAATTGCTGCTGCTTTCATGATAATGATAATGTATGTGTGTTTGTTACATGTAGCATGTGAGATAATCTGTCAGGATTATGTTTAAAGGCAGATTTAGTGATGTGGACCATCTTTATTCACAGACAGCAGCACATTAGTGGGATGAAATCACCATCTTGTCCTCTGCATGACCCCAGACTCACAAACTCACTCTCACACTGTGTGATTGTGCACTCCAAAGACAAAGCTGTTCTTTGACACCAACCATGCAATTATAATTTACATTTAAATGCTCTCATCTCTGTCCTCTCCGCAGATATTAATTTCGCCCTGAGGAAGATCGTGTGTCTGCTGAAGCCCACTAAGGAGATCACCCACGACCCGGCCACGGGAGCCATGAAGATACGCACCCTCACCACTTTCAAGAACTTCAACATGGACTTCACCATCGGGGAAGAATTCACGGAGGACCTGGGACCCGTGGACGGCCGTACCTGCCAGGTGTGGGTCTGGGAACCGCTCTTTGTGTTTGTACTACTTGTTGCTGAAGATTTGCTTTGTGTGTGAAATTCCTGAGGATAATCATCCCACCTGCTGTTGTAACCACAGTCTCCTGTTTGCAGTTCTTTGTATTCGAACTTGATCCTTTACATCAAAGACAAAGTAGTGGAGAGTTGTGGAGTGGAACCAAAAGGATACAGGTTGTTCAATATCAACGAGCTTTAGGTCTTTGGAGAATTGGCTTGAGAACCATCAGGAGTTCTCACAGATTCTAATTTAAATTTAGCCCTGGACTTTGACTAGGCCATTCTAACACATGTATATGCTTCACTCCAAAGCATTCCGTTGTAGCTCTCTGTGTGTTGAGCATCAACTTTACAGCCTCTAACAAGTTTGCATCGTATTACACTCAAGCCATTCTCTGTGACCTGCTGCAGAAAATCACCCCCCACAGCACTATGCTACCACCACCATGTTTCACAATGGGGATGGTGTATTCCGGGTGATGTGCAGCACTATTCAGCTCAAAGAGTTTTATTTCTGTCTCATCTGACCAGCGCCCAATCTACCACATGTTTGCTGTCTCCTTAAAATGAGTTTAAGCAAAACTCTAAACAAGAGTTTTATGGCATGGTGCTGCCACCACCATGATTTGCCCTGGGGAATGGGATGTTCAGGATGATGTATTCTGCCACACATTGTATTTTATATGTTCAAAGCTGGTAGAGACATACCCCAACAGATTTGCAGCTTTATTAGATATGAACATCAAACTTTTCAGATTCTGATTGGCAAAAAAACTTTGAAAGCCATCTTTAATTTTCCTTCCACTTCACATTTTTGTGGGTCTGTCACATGAAACCCCAATTGCCCAGCTGCAGAAAGGAGGAGAAAGACTTGAATCAAACATGTTTAACCCTCTGTGTCCGTGTCTGTGTCTGCATGAGTCCCTTTAAGAGCTTTCTCTAACTTGTGTTCTGTCTGCAGACCACAGTGAGCTGGGAAGGAGATAAACTCGTTTGTGTACAGAGAGGAGAGAAAGAGGGACGAGGCTGGACACACTGGCTGGAAGGCAACAAGCTCCATTTGGTGAGGATGAATGGGTTGAAGAGATGGGGGAGGGATGGAGGAAGACGGAACAAGGAAAGATTAAGCTTGAAAGGGAAAAATGATGCTGCAGTTGATATGCTCAACGAAGAAAGACATGCAAACGAGGCGAGTTATTCATTCCTTTGTTCTGCATCCGTCTTTGCAGCACGATAGTTTCCTAACAGAGCTTCTTTCTCTAAATAGATTCAAATCTTCTGAAGAATTTCAAACAATCAGCATTGTTCTGCTAATACCTTTGTTGTGGTTGGGACAAAACATCGCGTTGTTGACGATAAACTCCGGAGAGAGTTGGGAAAGAAATGCCGGTGAGGATCAAGACTTAGGTTGGTGGGTTTTAGAGGTCGAAGTTGCAGGAGAAGGGAACAGCGTGGGACTGACGATTTGTTAGAAAAGGGATGGAGGGGGGAGGTCGGAAAAGATAAGTGCACGGTGAAAGAGAGGGTGACGGATTACGGGGTCAGAGGAGGAGGAGAAAGGAGCGTTTTGGAAACAATCCTAAATGTGTGTGGTATATCACTCATTTAACTCTCCGTTAATGTGCCAAACTGTCTTACTGACCATTGCTTAACACCCTCCCCCACCTTTTCTCTTTTCCATCCCTTCTCTGCAGGAGATGAGAGTTGAAGGCATCATTGCCAAGCAAGTCTTCAAGAAGGCCGATTGAAGTTGGTGTGCGTGTTTTGCAGCACACTGCCTGGTTTTAAAGTTGTCGGTACAAGAACTGAATCATGTTTATAGCATTTTTATTACAATAATAAAACTGTTCAAAGATCATAATAAAACAGTCTTGAACATATGTTAAGCGTAATGGGGATTATTTAGAGAGTAGCAGAGTAAAAAAGATGTGTAAACATTGTCACGTTGTTTCCTCTTATTGCACAATGTTTTAAGGAAACCTTATATGTTATAAATACTGAAAATATGTAATGGAAATGGGCAAATCTGCATTGCATACTACAATTTTGTCAGTGATCTAACAAAACCAATAAAAGTTCAACTAGACATCCTTAAAAAATAAATACTCTTCTGGTTTCAAAGTTTGGACACTGTAAAAAAAGCTAAACACATTTCTTCAGCTGTTCAACAGAGAAAAAGTACAAAGACAACACATCAAATGTTAAAATGAACATACACTCAACCTCATTTTCTAATTATTAAAACACGTGTGGTGAAAGACTAACACATTTACTGTTCTAATAGTTGCTGAAGCAATAGTTCAGCATTTTAGAAGGAAAGTTATGTTGAAAGTTTATAAAGAGAAACTGATATGTGATATTCTTCTTCATTCAGTATAAATCCAGATGAATTGGACCTGAACTCTGAAGCTAACGTCTATTCTAAGCGGGCAGAGACCAAAGCAGATTTCTAGCTTCTTAAAAATAACTCAAATGTCAACATTTCTTAACAAATGTTATTTTATGAACATTTAAACCATTGCATGTTTGCATTTAGCTGTAAATTAGACAGAAACCAATGATTATTTTCACAAGAAATGGAGATAGGAGGGGGAGCGCCCTCTATTGATCTTCCTATGTGACCGCGTACAAAGAAAAGAAAAGGTCAAGGGTTTCCAGTCAGATAGACTATCTTATTGAAAAGTAAGGCAGTTTGAAATCCAGTTAAGTAGCTTTCATTTGTTTTTATGCTTTAATGCTAACATGAAGGTGACTGAAGGGTGAGCAGTTTTCCCTCAGAAAGGCCCCATAAGTTACTGACTGGTATGGGGGTCAAAACCATTGGCTGTACACAGTTTTTGGAAGTATATATTTGATAATTAACTATATATACATATTTTTTATTTTTTTGACAAAAGCAGAGATTGTTACTGAACAAATAAATTTGACCTAAAAATGATAAAAGTCTTTCACTGCATTTTAGTCTTATAATTAAAATTCAATTTGTTTTTGTTGAAAACAAGTCTGGTTTCCCACTATCTGAACAAAGTACCTTAACTTACATTTAAAAATCCTTTAGGTCGATGTCTTGTTAAAGCCTCTTCATTATGCATCAGTCTCTCTTTTTAGTCATGATCTGAGATATTTCTGTGCATTCTCATACTAAACAAGGGCACCTATTAGGTTTACAAAATCAGAACGACAGGATGTCACCTTTACTTTTCTTGTAAAGTGCCCTGAGATGACATCTGTTGTGAATCGGCACTATATAAATAAACTGAATTGAATTAAAATGAAAACTGGCATTCCAAAATAAAAGATGCTCTTTTGGATTTGTGTGCAGGGTGACATGTTAAGCCTGTTTGGTTTCCAGGGTTGCAGAGAAGCTGCAAAGGTTCATTACATAACCATCCCGTAAATCGCTATAAAGATTTTGAGATTGGACTTGTTTTAAAGGTGATAGAGGTGCACTTTTCCCTTTCTTGGATGAGCCATTAGCTACATCCTCCGGGACCAAAAAAAATCTGGATTTATGTGAAATGAAAAAGACATGAGAGTTATCTGCATCATGTATGATATTTGCTACTTCTAACTGTTTAACAGCACCATCCCATTAAAAGGTTAGTAAATATGAATAAACGGTTGTTACTCTTTCAGTCAGCTCAAGTTTTGCACCATGAAGTCCTGAGGAATCATGCAGCAGGAGCAGAAAGATGCTTCATTATCAGGATGACAGGGACAAACTTCCCGGAGTTTTGTTTCAAGATTAGATTAATTTATTTATCTAAATATAGTAGTCTTCTAAATGTTTTCTAGTAATCATAATATCTAGATGAGTTATGAATATTCCAAGTTTTACAGTATCGTTGAATCTTGATAGGAATTTTTAAACCATTCCATATTATTACAGTAACACATAACAGTAAAAAAAAAAAAAAAGCTTCATTTAGTGCCTCCTCCATGTCCACACACCCCATTTCTCCTTTCACCAAGTGCTATTTTGTATCTACAGCTCAGACTGCTTGGGATTGTAAAAAGGTAGTGAAGGAGCATGTCTGCCTTTTGAAGAACAGAGGAAGTCCATGACAAAGACCTAGATAATCTATACAAGGCAGTGTTTTTATTATTATAACCATCTGTTTTTTTCCTGTTATGAAGAGCTGAATCTCTCTTAAGATGCAGAATCTGCTGTTTTCACCTACAATCAGCTGTTAGGGAAAATATTACTTCAGACAATCTGAATCTTTCACCAAAGTCCTGCAGGTGGCAGCAAACTATCAGCCAACAAACTTCTGAGAGTAAAATCTTCTCTGAGCCAGGAATGGCTCCGTCAGTGTCCTACTCTTGGTTGCTATTATGTCCCACACCACTCGTCCTCCTGGGGCTCTGAGTACGACCTGAAGAAGTTGCTGCTGGGGTCTCTTATGCTGCTGATTTGATTGGTTTCAGCAAAAGAGACGGAGGGCTTCAGCGGGGTCATGGGAACGCTGCTGCCCAAGCTGTCCGATATTCTGCAAATGATCGAAGGGTCATCTGTGGAGGGCGAGAGAATCAATAATGAGAGTGGAAATTATTCAAGGAAAACACTCCCTGCACTCCACAAGCCAGGATTAATGGCACGGTTAATGTGACTAAAGGCAAAGCTTGAATGTCTGGAGAACATTAATTTAAACCAAGGCTGGAAGAACTAGCCTCAAAAACCCCACAATCAGCCATAAATTATTAAATACTTGATTTATTTCGGTGAATCAATTCACCAAGTAAATCACATTATATAGCTTAATTACACACAGACGGATGTTTTTAGGCTTTAATTGCTGTTAACTAGGAGGATTTTCTGCTTACAGCTAATAAAGACACATTTAAGATCAGAATATTACATCAGAACAATACAAAGATTTTTTATACAGAAAGTATGTTTCATACCCGCTTAAATGTTGTTATTTTCAGTGCTAAAGTCAGACCAAAAAGAAGAATTATCGCCATACATTGATGTATGGAACAGCGCTATAAAAATGAAAGCCCAATCAAATCTATAATTATTGTAATGTTAATTACATAATAATAAATTGTACCTTCATAATTTTTATTTAAATATCTGAATATTTTGGATCTATCTATCAAATTGTTTCCTGCCTATAAAGCTAAAATGTAATAAAAAGCAAAAACTGAGCATATAATACACAAAAATTGAAAGTTATGATAATGTATATATATATATATATATATATATATATATTAATTCTGAATGTTATTTACTCTTAGCTGAATTTAACTGTTATTAACCTGAAATTATACAAAGATAACTCATGTATTAGTAATTTAGTGAGGGGATTAACAAATAAACACAAATGTACAGACCTTTAGGACATATTAAAGGGAAATGTGAAAATGCCAACTTTTGTTTGATTTGCTTTCATGTTTCAGTTCAGTTTAAAACAAACCCAAGAAGACAGAAATTTGATTCTTTGAGGTTTGTTTATCAGCACTTTTCTTTGAATGTTTGGACTTTTCAATTGCTTGGATCACATCTGTCCAACCAGTCTTTGTTTCTTAATTGATTTTATCTAACTGATCTGCTAATAGTAGCAAGTACCGCATCCTGCAGTAAGTTATTAGCCTGATAAAGGGGCTGTGACCTTTGTACAGGCAGCTGGTTTGTGAGTAAAGAGCAAACATTAGAGGACCAGGAGCTGGGTCAGTGTTTCACCCAAACAATTGATTACTGAACCGAACTTTAAACTGCTGGAATAAAAGACTTTTAGACATCTTTAGATATATGAAAGCCTTTAAGCAGGTATTAAGCATAATTTTCTGTATTTAAATGGTTTTTCATTGGTCTTATGTAATATTCTAACCTTAAACGTCATGTTTTTATTAGCTGTAAGCAGAAAATCATTATAATTAGCAAAAAACATCAGTCTTTGTCTAATTAATCCATATAACGTGCTTTGTTTAGTGAATTGAGTTACAGAAGTATAATTTTCTAATTTCTCTCTCTCTCTCTCTCTCTCTCTTATATATATATATATATATATATATATATATATACATATATACATATATATATATATATACATATATATATATATATATATATACATATATATATATATATATATGTATATATATATATACATATATATATATGTATACATATATATATATATATATATATATATATATATATATGTATACATATATATATATATATATATATGTATACATATATATATATATATACATACAAAATATATATATATATATATATATATATATATATATATATATATATATATATATATATATATATATATATATATTTTATATGTTATTTTTTTATTTATTTATTTTAAAAAAAATTTTTTTTTTTTACCTGAGGTAAAGTAGGGTGATTTGCAGTCGTTGCAGCTCTCTTGGCAGTGAGACAGCAGCTCTGGTGGAGCAAGGATCGGTTCAGGACCAATTGCCACCATGGTAACAGGACAACTGGGTTTGCCTGTAACTACATTAGCAGAATCAGACAATTTAACTTCCAACATGCTTATGATGATCAAATCAAATAGTTTACATTAAGTGCAATGCAGCTGATTTTCCCTTGAAAACAAGGAAAAAGTTTGCTAAATGCACCCTAGGTGGCACTATAAGCCAAGTACTGAGCTTTGCAGCCCTACTAGTCATTTAGCTCTATATTAATTCTGCTGACGCAGACCAAACAACAATGTTACAGCAGCTCAGTCCACACCTCTTTCATCAAAGAACAAGTGAGCCTCAACAAATGACTTCATGTTGTCAGATTGACTGACAATCTGACCTGACTTTCTTCACACATTATTCGTCTTTAACCAAACAATTGACTGCTTTAAAAAAATATACAAGCTCAAATTAAATATCGGTAGCTTTTGAAGCTGTTTTAATACAGGGCTTGTAAGTATTACAGTTAAAACCTTTTAGAGTCATGCACAGAAAGTCAGAATCACACTCTGCATGCAACTCATTTTAATTGAAGGAGATGAAGACTTTAAAAAATGCTTTTATGGTTGTGGGTTTTCTATAACTATCGACTGTAACAGACTCAGACAGATGGGTGTGCTTACTGACAATGTTCTTTTCATCACTTTGGAGAAACTGGTTCTAAACGTTTACAGGAACTGCACCCCGACTTTCAGTTTGTGAGGCTTACGAGGGGTTTACATCCGGTGGTGAACCCCCTGAAGTTACTGGCAACAAGTCTCCTCCTGATTGTCAGTAAGGAAACATTTTCACAGACCTCATGTGGTGGTTTTTTGTTGTTTACTTGCAGTGGAGGCTTTTCTCTACGATGCAAATTACTTTATCTACGAGACATGCTTGTCGTTCCAGAACATTTGTTCTCTAACATTTTCAAAAAGTCCTGGGGGTGGTAGAAAAAAGGTTAGATAGATCTTTGACTTCTCCATTTAGTTCATCCCCACACACAGATTTAGTCAACTCTGAGCATCGTGAGACATCGCTTAACTTAAACCATTTACTTTAGAAACAATGTGCTGCTACATAACTTATTCATGCTTTTCTTCATAGATATGAACCTACTCAAAGCTGAGGCTTCATCTTTGTTTTATTTCCTTTTGTCACTTTGACTCACATGCCCTGAAACTTCCCTCCTAATTAAGGTTCAGACTCTGTTTTACCATCAAATAAAAAAAGTACCCGTCTGATATGAGCCGCAGGTTTTTCATTAACAAACATGTTTAAAGGTAACGCAGCTTGCTGTGACTCAATATTAAACCGATACTACACGTTTAGATGATGTTTTCAGCACCCAAACCCTCCTCGTTGCTTATTTTAAATGTAGACTTGTATTTCTGAGGTTTTCCTTTTTCAGGAAGGCCACTGTAACATTTGACTCAAAACATCAGTGTCGTACACTCAGTGTGGAAAAATTACAACACTGATGTGTAATCATGTATCTATAGTAACATAGAAACAAAGCAGGACTTTAACACACTAGTGTGTCTGTGCAACATTGCTAAAAACAGATCTTTTTTATAAACTGTCTGGTTTTATGTGGGGAAACCACTAAGAGATGGATACGATTAACAACCTAAACAAGCCAAGTGCTGGGTGCCAATTTGGTAATCTGATTCATTCCATGCACCGGACGTACTGTAAAGATATAGCTATATATATACACTCCAAATAAAAATGTGAAAAGCTTTTCAACTAATTAATATGTAATCGCAGCTGTTATGATCCTTGGGTGTTTGGTTTCATATGTATTCTTATCACTTCTTTGCCGTTTCATTATCGTTCAAAATGTCTTGCCATATCATTTGTTTGTTTGTTTCTCTATTTATTCTCGTGTTTTGTTTCTGGTGCACATTGGATTTTTCTCAACTTAGATCACTAATGTCTCGTGTGTGTTGTAGTTGCCTTGCTTCATAGTTCAGCTTCTCTGTTTTAATTGTTAATCCTCCCCCAGTCTGCCAGTCTGCTCCCTTCCAATCACCTGCTTCTAATGTCATTCTCCAGTCATTCCACACTATTTAAGCTCATCAGTTTTCTCTGGTTCCTTCTGTTACTTGTCTGATTATCTTGTCCTGCAATTCCTCTGTAAGTTGACCTTTTATTTTCATTTTTAAATATTCTCAGTTTGCCACCATCTCTGCATCTGGATCTTTTCCTAACCCTAACATGACATCAGCACCTTTATCTCACTCCAAAAAATGTAGGACAATCAAACCATTAATTTAAGTCTCCTTGCAACCAATTAAAGATCCCAAGTTGTAAAATAATTGTTTTAACAAAATCTCCCGTGCTGAAATTAGTGTAATCTTCAAAAAGTCCTAAAAATCTAAACTAAAGCTTTCTTTGCGTACATTTTGCTTTAGGCTGATCGAAGTGACTCACTGAATAAGACACACCACAGAGGCCCATTTCTATTAATCGCTGTTCAAGGTGGGAAAGACAAATTAATGTTTCATTCACTTAAAGCAGACTATTAGACTTAATTAGCAAAAATAGCTAAACTTCATATCTACAATCAGTGCAATTATTAAAAAGTTTAAAACTACAACAGGGACAATTAAGGCAGGTCCAGAACCCAAATTTGTCTGTCCATAACGCACAATGTGGAATATGCTAAGGAAGGTGAAAAATAATTTCTATCTCTGGATTAACAAGCAGGAAATTAGGGTCACTAAATCTAGCAGACAACTGTTTATTTTGGAGCTTTTTATGCACATCTTTATGTGGGGCGCTAATTACAGTAACTTTATAATTATAATACTGTCATTGTAAGATTTTTTTGCGTTTTGTATACATGCCCCTGCTTTATCAATTAGACTAAATTTGTATGACTCTAAAAGACGCTGCAGTGAAAATAATTCTAAATTATTCTACACGTAGTACAGTGTATCTTTGCAACAATTCAAAAATTATTGATTAATTGATAAACCTATATAAAAATGTGTTTTGGAAAATGTTGTTTGTTAGAGTGTGTATGACATCTGTGAGGATGAGTTTACCCCATTTGAGGTATGTGAACTAAAAGGTGACATTAGTTAGGTTTTATTTTAAATGTTACAATAAAGAGCTGATGGAAATTCAACTATTTCCAGCAAATGTAGGATGTACTAAAAAGTACAAAACAATGATCCTGAACAGAGAGAACATATGTAATTTCTACAGCGCAGTTGGTCTGCATAAACAATCGTCCTTTATGACAAATTAGACATGTCTATTAACAAAAACTATCCCCTTATTCATAAAGCTAAATAAATAAATATCCTTAATTTGCTACATTAGTAATGATCAGTTTTTTAGGTTTAATATTTTCAGATAATATGTGTGTAAATTAGATCCTCAACAAGATTTGTTCCATATTAGCAGAGGTGGGTAGAGTACCTAATAATTGTACTCAAGTAAGAGTTTCACTACTTCAACATATTTTTACTCAAGTAAAAGTAAAATGTTGCCGTCCAAAAAATTTGTTCAGTAAGAGCAAAAAACTATTTGGTAAAAAGGCTACTTGAGTACTGAGTAAAATCTGATGAAATATTTTTTTGAATTAAGTCATTAGACGGACAAAAATAGAAAGTTATGGACAAATTCTTGTATTTTAAAGACTAAAATAAATAAAAAGATAGAAATAAGTTACATAATAACACATTTTATGCAGAAGAAAGACTTTTCTAAGTCAATTTCTTTCTATATAGTACCAATAGTTATAGTAGGAATAAATATACCTTAGAACAAGGGGAAAAGTATTTCCAGTGACAACTTATGTTGTTTACTATATATTCACCTGACTTCAAAATGCAACATCAAGCTCAACAGACATTACATTAGAAAACCAAAGCTTGTGTGTATGTGTGTATGGTGTATTTTTGGGTAAAATATGTTTGCTCATCATTCTCACCGTGGGTAGAATATCTGTATAAATTTTACTCACGTAAGAGTACCGATACTTCATAATAACATTACTCAAGTAAAAGTAAAAAGTACGTCATAGCAAAACTCTTAAAAGCAATTCTTTTCCAAAACGTTACTCAAGTAAATGTAACTATGCCAAAAGAAGTGGGACAGCTCATGTACCTACATTCTAGTTGTCTCTGGTCTCATTAAAATATTTTCTAATAAACAGATTAAGATGAAAGCAGCAAGTTACTGTGCATCAATCAGGTGAAATAACACTAAATATTACTTATGTTTGAGCTAAAGCTCAATACTCTTTCTTTAGCTGCAATTTGTTTTATCATTTAAATTGAGAATTTTGTGTTTTATTAGTATTATGTTTTGCATTGTTTGGTCCTAATTACGGATGTCTGATATTATCGGTCTACAACCATTATTGGCCGATATCGGCATTAAAATGTAATATCCATAATTATCGGTATCAGTTTTTACTGGTTTTATGACACAACTTTTATACCTTATTATTTTCTTACCATACACATATACATCAAACTTTTCAGCTACTTCTCTCACTTAAAATGTCAAATTATGACAGATCCGAGGTATAGTTTTTGAGATATTCTTTGAGATATTCTTTTATATTGGTATCGGAAATTAAGATTTAGACTATATCAATATATTGGATATCAGCAAAAAAAAGCCAATTTCGAACATCCCTAGTCCTTGTGAGTGTTATGTTTGCATTTAGCATTTTAAGCCTTGTTTAAAACGATTCTGTATGTTTTTATGTGCCAATAAACCCATACAGGGGCCATTTTGCAATTAGTTAATGCTAGAAAAGAAAACAACTATGTGGTATTTGATATATCTAACACTTGTCCTTTGTACAAATAAATTCATAAAATAAAAAACTGAAAATATGAGGTTTTTCTTTTTTAAAGGACACAAATATCTCATTTTGCAGCTTGGTTAATTCTTCATGAATAAACAGAAATTCTCTGAATCTCCTCGAGGAGCTGGAACTGACGTGACTCTACAGTGAGGAGGAAATTTTGTATTTCTGCAATTTCTCCTTTCAAGATATCTAAGAGCACACATTTTGAATCATGTGGAAAGCACAGACATGCAGAGATAAAAAAAAGTGTGCATCAGTGAACCTCATCAGCAGCTGTACTTTTAGCATCTGATAAGAGCAGTAACATCTAACACTTTGATCAGATAAAGGCCTCACTATGTTATGCTTCTTCCTGTATGAATACAGAGATTATATGGAAAATAACCAAATGGCAATTAAAATTTGGTGTCAGCCAAAAAATAATAGGTAACACCGCCATGGCACGTAGGACTGTCTTCTCTGTATGAGCTGGCTGCCTGTGAAGTGTGCGTCACATTATACCATAGAATTGTGTCAGGCTAAAACTGTACAGGATGTGGTTTCCCCATTGAGCTTGTCATCGTCGTTCAAACCTTTTTATTCAACACATCTATGTTTCATCTGGTGCATCTACTGCTTCTATGCAACATGTAACATAACAAAGCTCTAAGGCAAAACATTAAAGTCTTGTTGATGTAGGAAAATCTGTGATCAAAATGTAATTTACTTTAACCGCAGCCCTTAGTATATGTACCGTGACCTTCAACCGTTTGACTTTAAAGCAAAATTAATCTCATGGTTCTCACTGTTGCTAATGTGAAAAAGCAGCTCGTCTCTTAATGAAGCTTTTGATTTGGTTTTAACCAGTGTGTGAACATAGGGCAAAGAGAAAAACAACAATAAATCCCACCCACACACGACGTGTCATACACACCTGCTCTGTAGGATCTGCGCTTTGCTCTCCAGAAGAGGAATGTAACCATGACCACTAAAGTCAACACAAGTCCGGCCCACAGGCCTGCAGGCAGTATCCAGTTACAATCTGACACACAGAGACAGACAGAGGGGATAAACATCTTAGTGAAGCTGGTTATGGTTATGCAACAATTCACACAAAAGTTATGGTGTAGCTTCGGGGAATAATGAAGTCGAAGTAGGGGAGAGCTGGTCTTCTATCGTCAGTGTTTGACGTTTTCTTGAATTAATCATCAAAACCAGACAAATCAAAAAAGACTTCTCACACCACAAAGTACAACTAACACAGAAAGAAGGTACCTATAAAGGTCACTGCAAGAAAAACGAGCTAACTGGTAAAGACTGGTTCTGCAGTAATTCCCCACTGAAAAATGTAGAAAAATCCAACCTTTAATTTAAGTAAATTCATTGAGTTGGAAAAAACAAACCCACACTTAGAAAAAAGGGTTCTCTTTTCTTTAAGTATACTTACCTAACCAGTGTCAAGGAACTTGTAAGTAATAATCCAGGACTTTCTGTTTCCCTAATTTATAAATATTACCCGAAGAAGAGGCTGGTTTCTACAATGGGCTATTAGGCTTATTTGGAGAAAAAAACATGAGGAGAACGTTTTTTGTTGTTGTTGCTTATATCTGTTTTAAGGTTGAAGAGGAAATTACAAGAAACAATTCTAAATGATTGAAAAGAAGTTACACTAATGAGAGAAAAAGTTTAATTGTTGAGGAAAAAGTCAAAAATGACAAAAAGGTATATAAATAAAGTTTAAATGACACTTGTGCGTAGACCTGCAACAGCCTTGCTTTGTGTAAATGAGCTTGAAACTTTATCATTTATATTAGGATTTAATAAATAAATTATTTCTCCTTATGCATGCAAACGTTATGTGACTGGACACTTTATATGCAGAGCACATCAAGTTTTAGTAGTCCACATTTCTTTAAGATATTTATGCTTTATTCTCAATATTTTGACATAATCATTTAGAATGAAACAGATTTGGACTTTTTCCACCCTCAGAATTTAAACTTTGTTTCCTCCCTGTGAGTCGGATACTCCCTCATAGCTACTCCCTCTTAGCTACGCTACAAAATGGAAGAAATAAGAGAACATGCCATTTGAGTAGGGCAGAAACTACATATACATGAAACTTGTCAATATGTCAGAGCAACGATCAAAACACTTTAAATATGTGGAACTGCATCAAACAAGTAAGTTGATGAAGAGTGGTGAAAGAATAAACCGTTGTAGAGAACTGCGGTAAAGAATAGAACATTGTGGTCATCAAGTCCAGCAAGCAATGACCTAATTTAAGGCATTTTTGTACACACATGTTGATACAAGGGGTACCAAAACTGTAGAGGGCTCTTTGTAAAATTATACCATATTTGTAAAGTTTGTCTGTGTTTCCATACATTGAGCTGCTTTGTGGACCAGGCTAAATATATGAATGCTACAGCAACTAAGTCTGCAGCCAAAAGCAATGTGTAACAATGCAAATACTGTTTGTTTCTGGGAAATACAAATATATTATCAAAGCATCCATGCAACTACATTCGATAGCAACTTATGTTGAAAAGAGAAGTTTTTACATTTTGCCATACCCTGTTAACTAGTTGAACCTTACAGATTTTCCATAAATAAGCCATTTCAACCTACAGAAAGAAGGTCGAATTCTCCAGAAATATCCACACTGTGACAGGTATGTTGATAATGTAAAGTAGTTGTAACAGCTTTTAAATTAATATTTTTAATCTAGATTTATAGCCTCCTGGAAGATGACCTCAACCACTGACACTTCATTCAAAATATATTTTTAGACTAAATGCTTCGAAAGTTTATTCATTTTAACTTTTGGACCTTGGTGTTTGTTGTCAGGGGCATCTTACGATGCATTGCAAAACTGACTGCAACTGGCGATCCCTCATTCCCACACCATTACCATCCACAACAATTCTTTTGAAGATACGTGGATGATATGAGTTACAACATTTAATTTCAGTTTGGGACAAATGAATTGTTTTTGGATTAAATTGAATTTTCTGGGCCAAAACACAACAATGATTACCTCAAAACCTGTAAAAAGGATGTCTATAGATGATGTCAGGTGTTTTGGCTCAACGATTCACAAAAAAGTTACTACTAGAGACAATGTACTTTACAGGGGAGATACACTTTTAGCTTATGCAGAAATGATGTGATACCCACAAACCACAACAGTGGGCTGAAAGCTAAGATTGAAACCCCCCCCCGAAAGTTTTCTCTTTTTTAATGCAAAGAATATTATTCATGCATTTATTCTTACTCTGTGAATCGGATTTTACACTTTTTAGCTAACAGCAATGTACAGGCCTTTATCTTCTGTAAGAGACAAACTGCAACCACTGCATAAAATGGTTTCCTTTCTGTGCAACTTCCACTTCCTCCCCTAATTCAAGCTCAACTGGATCCTTGTGTGTCGCTAAGCCCCGCAGGACAACATTTTAGACATATGAGTAAAAGCTATTGCACAAAATGCTTAAATCTAAAGAGGTGGACCTACAAGATTTACATTTTTCACAGACGGCATCTGTTGTTGCAGTTCCTGGAGTTTTCAGCTGTAGTCCATAGTCCTCACATCTGAAAGTGTTAGAAAATAAATCAAGGATTTATTACCAGATTGGATGAAATATGATGATTTTGAGTTTATAACCTAGACATTTACTCCTGCTCCACAGTCTTTAGCAATAAACATTCAGCTTCATTAACATGAGAAACACAAAGGAACTCAGACTTGCCTGAAATGCGGTTTACAGGGTGAGAAGGAATCTGTGACGTTGCTGTAGGTCCCGTCTCCACATGGAGTGCAGACTGTGTTATTCGTAGGAGTAGCTGCAAAAATAAGTAGAATGCGGAGCCACTATTTGTTATTACACACCGGTACGAGAATCAAGAAAGCAAGCTGATCTGTTTTGAAACTTACGTTGAACTTTGACTCCTTCACCAACAGAGCACATGCTCCAGGGCTCGCAGTGTTCACACTTTTTATTATGGCAGAAGAAACCTTGGTTACACTGACAAACTGTGTTCTTCTCAGGTGTGCAGTTGCTCACTTTGAAACTGTTTGTAACTGCAAGGTTGAAAAAAAGAGATTTTCTCTTGTTAATTTGTGATTTGAAAGTGTTCAGACCCAGTCTGCATACACATGTGTGGGTGTTTAGGTTACAGTCGAAACTGTCTGCACTCCCTCCCAAATGAAACAACTAAAACTTGTTGTCAGCTTCCTCCCTATATTTTTACACTGTCGACACTTTCAACTTAGCTTAAACAGAAGATGTTCCATTGCTGCTTTGTGAGTTAACAGACCAACATTTTTTTTAAACAAGAGCTGTGAAAATGTGCTTGCAACCTTACAGATTTCTTCTGTTTTTCCTTTTCTGTCACGTTTAAATGTTTCAGGTTATTTAACAAACTAACCCGAGTTAATAAAAAACTGCTTTCAAAAGATTATTGTATTTAACAGGGGAAGAAGTTATCTAAACCATGTGGTTCTATTTGAAAAATAACCCCACCACATCCAGGCCCGATTACTGCTAGACCTGTAGAATCAAGAACTCAAATAAAACCTGTCTGACAACATGAAGTAGGCTGAAAGATCATAAAGAGCAACACATCATGCTCCGATCTGAAGAAGAAGAAGAAAATCAAGAAAGATGTGAAACAAAGTCACATTAACGAGTCTGGAAAAAGTCACAAAGCCATTTCCAAGACTTTGTGAGCAATTAGGGACTCCAGAAAGCCAAGGTGAGCGACATTATTTACAAATGGAGAACATGTGGAACAGGGTTGAACCCTCCATGGATAGCTTACAAATATGAACCCATCCAGGAGTAAAAAAAAAAAAGAGAGGCCTGAAAAACATCTGTGGGAACTGTGGGTCTCAGTCGCCTCAGTTTAGGTCAGAGATCACAATTCAACAATAAGAAGAGAGGAGTGGTTCAAGGTGAAAAGCACAGCTGATTAAATAGAACATGAAGACCTTGGTGATCCCCAAGACTTTGGGAAAATATTGGACTGACAGGAACAAAGGGGAAGGTGTCCGTCCTGTAACATCTGCTCTAAAACTAACGCAGCCTTCAGAATGAATATTATACCAACAGTCTTTAGCTGCTTAGCTGACTCAGGACTTGGATGACTTGCCCTAAATAATGAAATATTAAATTCATTAATTCTTTTTCTACCAAAAAATGGTGAAGGAGACAATCTGGCCAACGATTCATGACCTTAAGCTCAAATGCACTTGAGCTATCCAGCTGGATGATGACCCAAAGCTAACTAGAAAGTCCACCTCTGAATGGCTCAAAAAGCCTATAGCAAGAAAAATAAATACATGAATGTTTTGGCATGGTCTAGTCAAAATCTGGACTTAAACTGAACTGAGATGCTGTGCTATGACCTTAAACAAGCTGTTCAACCCCTCCAGTGTGTGGGTCAAAATTCCTCCACAGCTATTTTATTTACTTAGGCTTTTTTTTCACCTGATAAGATTTCAAAGATTAAAGTGTGGCAAAAAAAGAAAACTGTAAAAAAGCTACAAATGGTCAAAAAACATTTGTCCCAGCTCAATAACTGGGCTGAGCTGGCTGGAGTTTAGCAGGGTTGTTGATAAAAAAAAGAGCAGACCAAACAGAAGAGAGAAATGATGCACACATCTACTGTTTCTGAATGTGTTTGACTTACTGCAGGTTTCACAGTGAATGCATTTCTTCAGGTAGTTCCACTGCTCTGTGAACATCCCTTCAGGACAAGAGCTACACTTCGTCTTACTTGTGTCATTACAATCTTCCAGTAAGAACGTTCCTGATCAAAATTAAAGGAGGGAAGAGATGTAGCAGCTAAATACATTATTGCTTTTTCAGATCTGTTTGTTAAACAGTAAATGTTTCCATAAACTGAGTAAAAGAAAAAACTTTAAGATTTTTACTGACCTGCAGGACAACGGTCACAGCATCTTCCGGCTTCACTCTTATACTTTTTCTGATCTGTGCAATTCATATTTGCCATCAGTAGGACATTTGATCAGAGTCCTCCACTTGTGTGAAATTCAAGCCTTTGGTTTCCCTTCACACTCCCTGGTTAAACTCTGCTCTACACAGTCTTCATTCACGCTTCTCTCTCTGTAATGTACGATGATCTGGCTTTGGCAGCAGATTTCTTTTCCCTCCTCACTTTTCTGATCCTACACAATGGAAAGCCCCATTGACCCTCGTCTGCTGTTTTCCCCTCCGTCTCTACGTCTTTCTGAGTCTGTCCTCATGTACTTCCTGTCTCTCTCTCTCTCTCTCTCTCTGGTGGTGTGAACTCTGCGTCTGTTTCCGCAGCTGTAAAACCAAAGAACTCTAATGTTCTCAACGCTGTGTGACACAATGAGACATTTCCTCTCGCTACACACCCATCCACTTTTACTTTGTCTCTATTGTAAAAGTAGAGCTGGAATGTTGAAGAGGTAAAACTCCAAGGCCAGTGTATTTCTCTCTGCTTGTTTTCCTGTCACCCCATTTAACTGTGGCGTTTGCTATGTTACAGCAAATATACATTGCATTAAACTTGTATTTGCCTCCTTAAAGATTTATTCTGTTTTTGCTTTTTTTTGTCCGTCTTAAATGTTTAAAATAATCAAACCATTTTTAATGTCAGAGAAAGATAACCACAGTAAATACAAAAACAATATTTAGAGAGAGTTGGAGACGGTGAAATTAGGAAAATTGATGTATGTCCCTTAACGGCTGCTCTTCAGGATCCTGAAGGGGTACCCAAATCAGATTAAAGAAAAAGGCTGGATTTGAGGGACTCAGAAACAAGTAAAAGTTATTTATTTTTTAAGGGACATAAATAAATGTCCCTTTAAAAATAAAGGATGTTTATTACCTGATTCAAAAGCAGTATTTAAATGACAATTTAATTTACTGAGGGGAAAAAGCTGTCCAAACCAACATGGTCCATGTAAAAAGGTAATCGACACCTATGCATAACTGGCTGTGCCACCAGCAACAACTGCCAACAAGCCTTTGCATTTTGTGACATTGAGTCTTTTACGAGAAATTTCATGTGGGGTGCCCCAGGGCTTCATCTTGGGGCCCCTCCTATTCAATATCTATATGCTCTGACTAACCCAGATTATGACAACCAATAAGATTAGTTACCATAACTATGCAGATGATACTCAGTTCTATATTACACTGTCACCAGATGATTTTGAACCCATCCAAACCCTAAGCGAATGCATTTGGCAAATCAATGGATGGATGTGCCATAACTTTCTCCAGCTGAACAGAAACAAAACTGAAGTGATTATTTTTGGACCCAAAGAGGAACGATCAAGAGTCAGCACACAGCTTCAGTTAATCCAGCTAGAAACTACAGATCAGGCCAGAAATCTAGGTGTTGTAATGGACTCAAACCTGAACCTCCAGGGTCACATAAAGACAATAACAAGGTCAGCCTTCTATCACCTGAAGAACATTTCTAGGATTAAAGGATTGATGTCACAATGGGTCCTCAAAAAACTCATCCATGCGTTTATCTTTAGTAGGATTGTTTATTGCAACAGCGTCTTCACAGGTCTGTCTAAAAAGTAAATCAGAGAGCTGCAGCTGATCCATGCACTGATGCCTAACATTTTACTTCGGGATTTTCTGCAGGAGAGCAGCATTCATGGTTTAAGTTGTCCAAGTTATAAAGAAGCAAAGCAGCCCCAGATCAACACACTGCCACCACTATGTTTGATGACTGTCTCTGAAATGCTGTTAGTTTTCCACCAGATGTAAGGAGTGCACATGTTTGCATATTCTCCCTGTGAATGTGTGGGTTCTCTCTGGTACTCCATCTTCCTCCCATAGTCATAAAGCATGACTGTAGGATTAATAGGTCTCTCTAACTTGTCCTTAGGTGTGAGTCCCCCTCACATATGGAACAATAAGATCTCTGATGTATGATGGAGCTGATTATTAAGGGCTTGATATGTAAGAAGGAGGATCTTATATTCTATTCTGGATTTAACAGGGAGCCAATGAAGGGAAGCTAAAACAGGAGAGATGTGATCTTTTTAATATCCATCCAAACTCTTGCTGCCGCTTTTGGGATCAACTGAAGGCTTTTAATTACATTTTGTGGACTTCCTGATAGTAAACAATTACGGTAGTCCAGCCTTGAGGTAACAAATGCATGGACTAGTTTCTCAGCATCACTCCAGGACAGGATGTTTCTAATTTTAGCAATATAGAGGTGAAAGAATGAAATCCTAGAAACCTATTTTAATGTGGGATTTGAATGTCATGTCTTGGTAAAAAATAATGCAGAGGTTCTTTACGTTATTACTGGGGGCCAATTTGATACCATCCAGATGAAGTGATTGACTAAGCAGTTTCTTTTTCAGAGCTTCTGGTCCAAAGACGACAACTTCTGTCTTGTCAGAATTTCAATCAGCCTAGTCTTGTTCCTTTGATCCTTGCAACATGTACACGTCTTTCTAAAAAATATTATGATCAACTGTGTCAAAAGCAGCACTGAGATCTAACAAAACCAGAACAGTTACAGCAAGTCCATTAATCCTCCATCATCAGTGGGCTTGAAAAGCAATCTTGTTAAACCAGCCATTCTTGGGAAAGTTTTCCACTGTTCCATGTTTTCTCCATTTGTGCATAATGCCTCTCTCTGTGGTTCACTGGAGTCTCAAAGCCTTAGAAATGGCTTTGTAACTTTTTCCAGACTGACTGACTTTACTTCTCATCTTCTCTAGAAATTTTTTTGATTATGGCATGATGTGCTGCTTTTTGAGATTTTTTTAATCATACTTCATGTACCAGACAGGTTCTACTCAAGTGATTTCTTGATTCTTCAGGTTTGGTGGGAGTCAGGCCTGGACGCAGCAGTTTATAGTTCACTCCACAAAATAAATAGATAGAACTCTCATTTTAAAAATTGCTTTTTGTATTTCGAAAGCAAAAACTGAACAAATATGGGGTGGGGTGGGGGGTTCTCTTTCACATCCCTGTACACACACAGCCAGGCATAAACAGATTCATAAATGCTTACGGGTGCAACTTATAACTGAGAGAGGAAAAAGGGAAGCAGGAGGGGAGTGAGAACTGAGAGTAAATTAATGGAGAAAATAGGAAGGAGGAATGCAGATAGTTCATATGAGGAAAGATTTGATCGGGCTACGATGTTGAGAGTAAGGTGGGATTGAATTTTTGAATTTGATGAATGCAAGTAGTTTAACACGTGCTAATCAGCAGCTTAATTCTTTATTTTGATATCTTTCTCTGTCAGATTACATAGAAGTAATAAAAATGGTATGCAAATTCTTTAATTTCCTGATTTAGAGTTTTCAGCATGTAATTCATAAATTTATTGGTTGCTACAAAAAATAGCATTATTGGACAGTGATTACCATTTTGAGCACCTTAGAGATAAATGTGGCATGCAGACAATCTGGATCATACAGCTTTGCTGTTTGTCTGAACCACTCTTTCCTGTATCAGGAAGGGTGATTCATTATGGCGGACATTGTTCCACTGATCTATTGTCAACTTTCAATTGTATTTGCATTGATTTATATATAATTAAGTGGAAACGGAAAGAGACTTGACATGGGAAGCTCTTCCATCATATCCAGCTTCACTCAGCTCTCAGTAGACTGTGACTGTGTTTTGTAGGTACTGACTTGGCAACATGAAGTCTCTTCACAGCTGTAATTCTTATTTTTCTTCAGAAAGTGTGTTTAAAATTTTTGTGGTGTCTGTTACTAGCTTTGGTTTAGCACTTCCCAAAATTAACTTTTTCTTTGTTACTGACACGCAACATGACATTCAACACAGTTCCTCTTCAAATGTTCAACAGCTCAACATTAGATGAAAGATGGTGCATTTTGATACCGATCCACAGATCTGTGTAGAAAAATGCAACACAATCAGTTAATTACCAATTGTCAGCATTTTGCAAGCACTATTTTGCAATTCTTTTAACCTCTCCTAATATCTTCACACAGTGGAACTGCTGCATCAAAGGTGCATGAAGGAGCGTTTTCGCAGGTCCTTCCTCCCTGCAGCAGTTAGACTTTACAACCAGAACTGCTCCCAACAAAATCAATAATGTTTAACTTATGTTTAATTTAACTAACATTTCTGTGGCTGCTATTTTCACATCTGTTTTTCTCAGTTTATTTTCTGTTAACTACTTGTAAATAATATGTTTACTTTTTTACTTTCTACTGTACAACTACTCATACACATTATGTAAATATTCACAGTTTTTTATATTAGTTGCACATTCTAACCAGAGTATGCCACTTTATTTTTAATAACTGCACAATACTTTGGTTTTTGTAAAGGTGTTCTTAAGGTACATATATAATTCATAATTCTGTTTTCATACTTTTTGTACCATCATCGTGAACGCTTCTATTATCTGTCACTTTGCTGCTATTACAGCCGAATTTCCCCTTTGTGGGACAATAAAGGATTATTCTATTCTTTTCTTCTATTCTAACCACTGAACTCTAATTTAGTTCTCTAAACAGGCAATTTGTATATTGAAAGTTGCATTTAGAAGAAATTTGACCAAATACAATTAAAGAGCATTAGATGAATTCATTTAATCCAAAACTCTGCATAATAGAGCTATAATTCCTAAATGCGAACCTTGCTAGAAGGATAAGGAGGTGAAGTATTAATGGCAGATACATCATAAAGATGTTTAAACCACCTGTAGCTAAAATACTATTTCGTGTATCTTAAATTGAGTTATCTTTGATATTTATTTTACAGTTTCAGCATAAGAAATTGGATAAGCTTCAAAAGTGTCTAAAAATTCAATATAAATATTGTTTTTGTCAAGTTATGTGTTACATATAGACACAATATTGGTTCATCTCTTGAGTTTAGAAGTCTTTTTATGTCTGAATGATTCATTGGTCCAGTATACTGAACAACGGTCAAGCATAATCACAGCAAAAAATCTAAGTAAAACATTAAAAAGATTTTCCACCAAGAGAAATACTGATCAAGAATATATTGGAAGCATGGGATCACTCAAGACTTTGGGACAATAATATGGTGCATTCAGTGGACCCCTGGTATTCACAGGCTGCCTACGAATACCTGAAATCCACAAATACTTGAGACCCCTCTAAAAATGCTTATAACTGCTTATTTTAATCGTTCAAACATTAAATACAGCTTAATATGCATTAATACACACAGTAGAAACCATGTTGGCACTACCGCTAAAGCTAACATCTACAGTCTTCCTTATCTACGCTCTTGAGGATACAGCTAATCAGCACCAAGAAAATAGAATGGTACTCCTGGATTGACTGCTTTGCAAACGCCAGCCAATAGCATGTCAAATAGCATTGTGTCTAATCTATCTTTAACCTAATTTCCCTCTATAATCAATAAAGTATTTTTTGAATTGAATTGAATCTAGCTAATTTAGCTTCCCAAGCTGCATTTGCTTTCAAATATTTTAGATATGCTCCATAGAAAAATCAGTGAATACGTCGGGCTTCCACTGTATACCAGAAATTCTTATGTATGTCAAACGTTAGCTGAAACTCTCAGTTTGAAATATCTTCTTTTTTACTGTTTCTTATATTTTACGTAATCAAGATGTTGCTCTTTGTAATATTTACATAAGCATTTTAAATCACATTCTTTCAGTCTTCTTCTTCTCATGCTGCCCTGCTCCTCATTTTCCACCCTGTTGGGATGGGTGGAGTCTCCTGGGTATCCAATGGGATACTTGCCTCATGCCACCTTAAACTGGAGCAGGTGCGCCCCCAAAGGTCAAACCATCTCCATAAGACTGATCCACCTGGACCTGGAGAACAGCCAAGACTGTGAAAATGATGCAGTGAAGGTCAGGCTTAATGCCAGAAACATCCCTTCATCTGTTATTACAGCAAACTGATGTGAATCCTAAATATATTTTATGTCTCGTGTTTACACCCAGATCTTATCAAATGGCAACCTGATAGCTGTTCTGTGTGGGAAAGAGGAATACAAGGAGCTTCAGGAAGGGGTGAATCCATTGCTATTCTCCTCCCCTGGAGGCTGCCTCACTCTTTTGTTTCACTCAGACTACTCAAACACCAAGAGACACACTGGCTTCAGAGGGTTTTACACGCTTCAAGGTAAGACGTCAAAGAGAAGAAAAAGAAATAGATTATAATCTACGAGGGTTAATTTGAGCAGACTCTACAGTTCCACATTCAGCAGAAGCTTTCAGATTGCTTAATGTCCAGATCAGACATACTGTTGTATTTAAGAAAAAGGGCCATATTTATTTTTAGACAATGAGTAATGAGTACACTTACCAGCTGCCAAAGCTGAAGTTCCAACAGTTTCGTGATTTTTCTAAAATAGTTCATGTATTGCTCTACCCTAGTTTTTTTTTCAATTTCAGCATGTATATACACCTCGAAATAGTGAAGGGAGTGATACCTCACATCTTCTATTTCAAAGTTAAATAATTTTCCAGACTTGCTTTCCCCTATTTGTAAAACCTACAGTCATATTCAATAAATTAGAATATTACTAAAAGGTTTGTTTCTTTCCGTAACTCAATTCACTAAATGAAACACATTATGTAGATTCGTTACTCAACCCTTTATTTTTGGTATTAATAAAGATGTTCAACTCACAATTAATAAAAATATGACATTTAGGATTAGAAATATTACATCAGACCAAAAAACACCCCCAAAACATTTAATAGAAAAATTTGACCTTAATGAAAAGTATGCTTAATACCTGCTTAAATGTTATTTTGAAAAGCTACTTTTAATCAGACAAACAACCCTCATCAGAACATATTTCTAATTTGTTGAATATGACTGTACACGTTACTGTTCAAACAAATGTTATAATCAGACAAAAATAACCTGAGTAATAAATATAAAAAAAGCTTTTTTCAAATAAATATTTGAATTTACTATGTAAAAAATATCAAATCTGCCTAATAATCTTTAATCGTTTATTAGGAATAATCGTTACGAATAATCGTTACTCAACCCTTTATTTTTGGTATTAATAAAGATGTTCAACTCACAATTAATAAAAATATGACATTTAGGATTAGAAATATTACATCAGACCAAAAAACACCCCCAAAATATTTAATAGAAAAATGTGACCTAAATGAAAAGTATGCTTAATACCTGCTTAAATGTTATTTTGAAAAGCTACTTTTAATCAGACAAACAACCCTCATCAGAACATATTTCTAATTTGTTGAATATGACTGTACACGTTTCTGTTCAAACACATGTTATAATCAGACAAAGATAACCTGAGTAATAAATATAAAAAAAAGCTTTTTTCATTTGAATTTACTATGTAAAAAATATCCAACCCAACTTATATGAAAAGGTAAATCCCACTCTAAACCTCATAACTGGTTGTACCACCCTTGCGACAGCCCATTTTTAGGAAGGGAGGAATTTTTTTATTCAGTTTACAATGTTCAAACATTTAAGTGCAGAGACAAGTGCAGAAAGAAGAAGAAATAAGAAGGTTCCTATTATATTTATTCAAGGCATTTCATGAAACAATGAGGCTGAAGTTTGCTTCACGTTTGGCAATGTGATAAAGGCTATTTCACAGCTTTCTGACAGCTTACTAACTTATTTTAAAAGCTATAAAACTGTTAAATTAGCTGAATTATGCTATAGTTGACATTCTATGATCTTTGGTAAATTACAAACAAAAAAACTGCATTTAGAAAACTTTGTTTTGCATCTAAATCAGAAACAGTTTAAGAACCACAGTTCTTGTTTAAAAAAGTTAAAATAAAATCCATGAAAATCCATTAATCAGTGGATTCTCAGTGAGTCATAAAAAAACAAAAATACTGATAAAATGAAATCTTAAACTCAAGCAGTGGTGTGGAAATAAAAAAAGAGGTAGAGAATGCCATTTGAGAATTAATTTCTCATTCAGAATTTCTGGGTTTTATATTTTAGAAAACTGGAGGATGAATAAAGTCTGGAAACGAAAACACTTTTTTTCATTCTCTAATCTCCTTCTATTGCACACATTCAACATAAAAATAAGAAAAGCACATTTCATACTTTTACAGACTTTAAGACAGAGTAGGGACCACATTCAAAGGGGCTGGGGGGACTTTATTGTTCTCTAAACTGTGTCAAAGAAAAATAAATTATGGGCCCTTTCCACTTGAGTCTGTATTTCACCTAAGTAGCCTATAATATTTAGAGGACAAAGGTTGGACATATAAAACACCAGAAGGTACAGAAAAACTGAAGATCAAATATAAATGTTCAATAGAAATCTTTGGTGAAAAGTTTAGTGAAGGTTTCTTCAAGGTTTTTTTTACTTTGCAGACTTTAATGAGTGTGAGGACGACCTAAACAACAGATGTACTCAGTTCTGCCACAACTTCATCGGAGGCTACCAGTGCTCCTGTCGCCATGGTTACCACCTGGACAAGGACAAACACACTTGTACCGGTAAGGATAACATTTTCTAACTCCTTAGCAAGCCCACACATGGCAAGTGACGAATCAAGAAAGACAAAACTGAAACATGAAGTGAAAACTGGGAATAAGAAAAGCAGAAGTGGTCAGGATTTCTTTACATTTCTTATTATGCTAGACAAAATGATGAGCAAGTGACTAATGAACCCATGTCATCTTTAATACAGTGAGCTGTGCTGAGGATCTGTCAGGGTTTAACAGAGGTGACATATCTAGTCCTTCCTGGCCTGCAACCTATGCAGAGAATGCCAACTGTAAATACACCCTGTCTGTGGAGGAGAACCTTCAGCTGGAGCTGCACTTCTCTGAGGGCTTCGATTTGGAGCAAAGCCCCGAAGGTCCCTGTATAGATGAGCTGAGGGTAAGAACAGAGTCACAGTACTCATAAATTTCCTCATGGTGTTTTTCTTTAAAACTTCCATCTCTGTACAACAGAAATAACAAAGAGGAAGTTGAGACGAAGTGTCGAAAACTTGGATTAAACAGCAAGAGAACATCCTGTTTTAAGAATACTATATTATAATGACAGTGGTGTGAAGGGAAAATCTACAAAATTATTTTACAAATAAAAAAATCCCAAAAACGTGGTGTGCATTTGAGTTCAATCCCCCTGAGTCAATATTTCATATAGAGCCACTTTGCTGAAAATATGGATGCAAGTCTTTTCTCTGCCATTCCTCTTTGTAAAATAGCTCAAACTCAGTCAGATTGAATGGAGAGCATCCGTGAAAAGCCTTTTTGAGTACTGCCACACATTTCTTCTTAAATTCAGACCAGGAGTTTGACTAGGCCATTCTAAAAAATTTATACAATATAAATCCTTCCATTGTAGTTCTGGTTGTATGTTAAGGTTTGCTATCCTACTAAAAGGTTAATATCTACCCTGGTATAAAGTGTTATGCAGCCTCTAACATGTTTCTTTCCAGGCTGTTTTAACTCCACCTTCCCCTCAGTTCTGACCTGCTTCCCTGTCCCTTTTAGAAAAAAGCAACACCAAAGCATGATGCTGCCACCACCACATCCCAATACGATGAAGGTGTGCAGGATGAAGCGCAGTTTTAGTATTCCATCCCTTTTTGTGTTTTGCATGTAGGCCACACAGTTTAATTTTGGTCTCATGACCAGAGCGCCTTCTTCCTCATGTTTGATGTGTCCTCCTAACATGCCTCGTGGCAACAGCAAATACACTCTTTTGACTGTCTCTCACCCATTTACACCAGATTTGTGGAAAGCACATAAAATACTCAACAAATATGACTATATTCAATGATTGTGTGACTTCTTAAGGTAAATGGTTGGGGTTAAAAAAGTAATATGTTTTCTTTCACTTCACAGCAATGCTTGATCTATCAAGTTGATCTATCAAGCTTTTGCAACCCACTGCATTTAAATGAAGTGAACCATCTTAAATACAGTATTTTTTAGATGAAAATGTGATTTCGCACTCTAAACGTTTTTGCACTCATATGGCATCTTGAAAGTCTAATCACAGCTGATAATGTTTCAGCTTTAAATAAACATCATCACCTGACAAAACACTTTGGTAAGACAGAAGAAAGGGTTTTCAGAGGTGGAAAAGAAGAAACATGCCTTCAATGCCCACTGCTTCGTAATTTATTGTTCTGCACAGGTTTTCAGAGCAGTATGGAAGTTAACCTGCATTTATACTCAAATATCTTGAAAGTGACCTCCAATTAGTAAGATTTTTGTGTGCAGAAATGTATAAATAAATTTAGAAGACTTTTAAATCTCACATGGCTACAGAAGAAAACGGTTACAGTGGATCTCCCACGTACGGGGGGGTTCAGGACCTCAGCTCCTTGTGAACAGCTAAAATCTACAAATATTTGAGACCCCCTCCAAAACACCTGTAACTGCCTATTTTAATATTTCAGACACTGAATGTACCTTAATATGCATCAGTACATATAGTGGAAACAGTCTTAGCTCTACCGCAGGAGCTAATATCTAGTCTTTTGGGGGTACAGCCAATCAGAGCCAGGGAAATGAATGATGCTCATGGATTGGCTGCTTTGGAAACACCAGCAAATAGTGAAGTAACATTGAAAATGGATATTTCGACTTTTTTAACCTGCATGTTCTATCGAATATTTTAGATAGGCTCTACAAAAAAATCTGTGAATAGGCAAATTTTTCATGAACTGTTAGGAGCTACATTACGCAACAAAATACACAAATGCTACACTGCTAACAGGCGGGAGTCCGCTGTACGTATTTACTTTCTTACCATAAACCCATGAAACTGTGAAAAATATAGGTTAATGTATAGAGCCAATAAAGTGCAAACAACATAAAACATGTCTCCTACCTTTGCTATGATTCCAATACTAGCTAGCTAGTGCGGAATATTATTTCTTCATTAAACTAATCTCTAATTATCTGAGTTTTGGTCAATTTGCAGTTCAAAAACAATTGTTCTTCTGAACAGCCAGCCCCTTGAAATGATTTGTCTGGATAGGATATTGTGGTTACTAAGACGGCAAAGTGTTGTGTTAAAGTCTGAAAAGACAAAAAAACTATTTCCTAGCAACGACCCTGATACCATCCATGGGCGGATCTACTGGGGTGGGATAGGGTGGCAGTTGCCACCCTAAAAGAAAGCCTTGCCACCCCTGCTGCCACCCTAGCAGCTATGTATTCAAACCCGTTAACGTTCCGAGGGCCCGCGGGCGGGCCCAGCCCATTTTCTAGTTTAAATCCATCGATTTTCTGACTTCTAACTTCTATGAACCTATACATATTTTATATCATTGGAAAGCTAAGAGTCTTGTTATTCCAATTATGGATGGCGATCAAGGATACAATCATAACTGAAGACACAGTGAGCGTTTTTGCCAACACAAACGTTCTCCTGACAGAGGTATAAAAATATGGAACTCACCACTTTGTAGTCCAATAAACGTGACAAAACCAATCCATTTCGAACAAAAATTTTCTTTTTTACATCAATAAGGGTCCGATTAAAGTCCTCCAATAAAGTGATTAGACCAGGACAACAGCAAAACCGATAAAAAATGTAAAACTAACAGTGAAAATGTGCTTCCGAAATGTCTATGGCCATTTTTGTAGTCTTTACGCCTTTGTTTCCGATTCCTTCGCTTCTACTTCCGCCTACAAAGGTCACTGAGCATGCCCAGAAGAAAAAAAATTTCCGGTTTATTTCATCCATCCGCCAATCAATGGCACATGGATGAAAAGTCATGTTATGGTAAATAACTCGAACCAATCGCGGTCCAGAACTCTGATGATTGGCGCATCAAATAGCCAATGTAATGCTTCAAACGCAGATATATAACTTGACCGGGCGGACTTAGTCGCTGCCATAGAATATGACGTGCGTAAAATGTCTTATTCATGAAGAGATTACGCACAGTGCGTACCAGTAACATACTGTTTCAGCACCATGTCCAAACACCCTTTATAATTAAAATACAACATAGAAGGAAGCCGTGGAGCTTTATATGGTAAGATGCAGTTATGATTCTGATGATATTTTTAATTCAGTGAGGACTACGGCATTTACCCAGGAGATGGCGCATATGGCACACTTTTGACCACCTTTGACCTGTAGTTAGAAAAATGTGTGCAGAATACTCATTTTTTGTTTATTGCTGTCAAATTTGGTGTGGATGAAGGTAATACTTCAGGCTTTAGACCCACAGTGTGTTTTAGGTCCCAACCTATTCTTAAAGCCATTTTTACAGCATGTATTTATATAAAATAAATAATCGGACATAAAAAATATATTTTTCAGTGTATGAAAATTCATATTGCTTGGTAACAATCGCACTCGTGATATTAACACAGTTCTGGGATACATTTTAGAGTGTTTGCTTTCCAAAGAGATCACAGCCATGTGGTTCAAGAACAGCTTCAAGTTAATTTTGGGTATGCGTTTTAAGAAAATGTAGGGTGGAAATTGCTGGAATGTTAAGGGGGTAAATTTGGACATTAGGATTTTGAAGCTCATGAAAATAGTTCCATTATATTCTCTTTGGTGAACCTTTAAAGCTGCTAGTTTGCTGAAAGTGCTGCAGAGAGTGCACCATGTGGCCGTTAGACAAACTGCAATCAGCAAAATGCGCACTCCCATGCCTTTCAGGCGTGTGCTCATTATTCCGAGCTCTGCGACGGCAGAGGCCATTTTTGCTCTTTTTGCAATGCTGGATCAAATTATTTTCTTCTTTGACTTACGGGGAGCTTGTGTAGGTGTCGTGACTGGCTAGCTACACTTATCTAAGCTAGCTTAGAACGCGTACATGGGTACGTACTTGCATCATTACGTCACGCTACGCGCTCTCACAAGCCCACACGCGCACCCTGAACCACCTCAAAATAAATGGAATTGCTGCCTCTACATGCAACCGTGGTAGAATCAAACTACAGCACTTGATTCAACTGTATCGTCAGGAGATGAAGAAACTGACTACAGATAAAAAAAATATTTATTTTAACAAAAATATTGCGCAATGCAACTTTAATGTGCTTAAATAACCTGAAGCAAAACAAATGCATGTATGGATCTATCATATATGTAAATACTGGGGAGTGAAGAGGTGAAGCATGTGTTTGACTGATCAATAAAATCAATATATATATATAAAATTCTGGCATATGGTGCCACCCCTGAAAAATTCTTGCCCCTTTCTTACCACCCCATAAATATTTTTCTAGATCCGCCCCTGATACCATCACACCTACAGCTCCATGTTTTACACAGACAACCGCATATTTAGATAAAGTCAGTTCACCATGAGTGTATTTAACCTAGTCTAGGTTTGAAAGGGTTTGTTATATGGGTAGTAAGTCCAGGCTTCTTTATACAGCTCGCTCTTGAAGGATTCCAGTTCTCAGCTTCCTTTAGAACAGTGAGGCTGCTGAGTATACGTCATTAACCAGTGAATGGTGCAACTTTAATGCACCCATCTTTGCATTTAAATAGTTGAAGTAAAGCGAACAGAGCTCACAGAAAGACAAGCAGTCTTTACGTAAGAAATCATACTGTAAAAAATGTTGCTTTCTCACTAAAAACATAACATTTGTGATAATTTACCTGTGACATGGCTTCAGATTTAAAGATTTCCTCTGAATAACTTGAAATAGTGCTTCACATCTGCATGTTTCATCATGTGTTGAGGAGGGTTATATTTTAAGATGTCCTGTGTTAATTTGTTTGACAGATTGAGACCCATTCTGAGACTTTGGGTCCATTCTGTGGTAAGAAACCTCCCCCTTCTCCTCTTCTCACTCACTCAAGCCATGTCCAAATCCACTTCACATCTGATGGGTTTGGGACTAACAAGGGCTTTAGCCTCCACTTCAAGACCAGAGGTAATGTGGTCCCTTTTTAAAACAGTAAAAAAAAAAAAAAAAGATGATCTCTAATTACTTTTTAGGAAAGTGATCAGAATCACTGTTCTGCTGTGCAGATAAGGTCTGTCGATCAGTGGTGACCTCCAACTCAAATGTGACTCCTCTGAAACAAGAATATTATTGGGGAGAATCAGTGACCGTTACTTGTGATCTTGGCTATGTTGTGAATTCGGTGAGTCCTGAAATCATGTTTATGTGAATTTATGTAATGCCTAAGTTGACATTAAATTAATTAAATTCTCCTTTTGTGAAACAGGCAGGAACTGAGGCTTTATCAACACACTATGACACAACCTGCCAGAGCACTGGGGTATGGACCCCCAGCTACCCTTGTGAAAGTGAGTGTGACTAAAACAAATATGTATTTATCCTGAACATTTTCCAATTCATTTTGAATTCACTACCTTTTTACTGGTTTGTTATTTTTTGTGTCTCTAGTTGTGGAATGTGGTTTGCCGGATATTGAAGATGACAGCATCCTTCAGATAGTGGATCCAGATGATCTGAACACCAAGTATAACAGCCAGATCCAGTTTTCCTGCTCTTCAGAATACTACACACTGGAAGGAAATGGTGCTTAATGACTCTTCCACACTCTCCTATAACTGATGTTGTTCATTTTTAACAGTGTGCTTCCTCACATCTCTCAGACACATCCTCTTGTAGTGCCAATGGCGAGTGGGTTTCAGTGGACGGGAAGACCGGGATACCAAAATGCAATGAAGGTAGAGGAATGCTTACTTGACTTTTTATGCATTAAGTCACTTATTTCACTTTACTGATGACTTTTGTTCATTTCAGTGTGTGGAACACCTGAAACGTCAAGTACAGGCAGAATTTTGGGAGGACAGAAAGCCATACTGGGAGAAATACCGTGGCAGCTTTTCATAAAAGATCCGAACAGAGGAGGAGCATCACTGATAAATGATCGATGGGCTGTCACAGCAGCACACGTTGTGGATGGGGTCGGCAAAGAACTACTGAAAGTCTATGGTGGACTGATAAATGGAAGCATCACTGCAAACCTATCTCCCATTGCAATTGAAAAAATCATATTACATCCCAACTACATTAGAACAGCTGCCTCAACACAAGCAAATTTTGACAATGATATTGCTCTGATAAAATTCAGATCCAAAGTGAAGCTCGACTCAAACCTTCTTCCTATTTGCTTGCCAGAGGTAAACAGGGGCGTGTTAGAAAATGAACAAGGCACAGTGTCTGGCTGGGGGGCTACAATAGTGAATAATAGAGAGAGAAAAAGATCAAAAATCTTACAATACGTTGACATTCCTGTCTACCCCCTTGCTGAGTGTAGGAACACACCTCTTTCCCCCTCTAAGTCCCCCATGACTTTTACTGACAACATGTTCTGCGCTGGAGGACAAGGGATGGACAGCTGCCATGGAGACAGTGGAGGTCCTTTTGTGTCACCCATGCTGTCTTCAGGCGAAGCGCCCCATTATCTGATTGGCATTGTGTCCTGGGGCTCTAACTGTTTGGAGGGTGGTGAAACAGTAAAAAAAAAGGGTTATTACACCAAGGTGGAGAATTATGTCAACTGGATTAAAACGACGATAAAAAAAAATTGAACAAAAAACTGAAAAAAAAACCTATTCTAAATCACAATCACAATTATAAACCATCTATCAGAGCTAATTAAATCCTTGAAACTAGCAGATTTGTACAAGTTCTTAAAATAAAATATTCCAAAATTAACTAAAAATCAATAACAAAAGAAGATGGCAATATATACAGTTTTTCATATTTGTATTAAAGGAAGTGTTCATAAACCACCTGCAGACTTTATCCATTTTAAATACCAACCTGTTTTGCTAATGTGCGATAGTGTGCAGCATATCAGGAAATCTTGGTGGAAATGGTTCTGAAGAATGTAACAGTAGATTCAGTGCAACAATGTGAAATGCTTGCTATCATTTATACTGCATATATCATACTAACACAAACATATTCTCTACATTGATAAAACAATGAAAATGCTTTGTAATATATGTCAGTGTTACATATTTTGTAAACACAAATTTTTACAAATAAATGCTAACAAACAATGACGTTCATGCTGTTGTTTTCAGTAATAAGTTATTAACTCTTTTCAGAATAATTTCTGCTTAAGTATGGGTCTAGTTCCTGGTTCTGAGGTAAAATAAGGTTTTAAACATCAATGTGTTGAAACCAGCTAAAAATCCTCACCGTTTAGGTGTTAAATGAGATGCCAGAGAAAAAAATGCTGGAGTCACTAGAAGCTGTATGGAGTATGGCGTAACAAAGTACTGTCTCTTTTGCCAAATGTTAAACTTAAAATCATGTTTTTAGACTATGGGAGGAAGTAGAAGTACCCAGAGAAAACCCACGCATGCACAAAAAGAACATACAAACTCATTGCAGAAAGACCTCCTGTCAGGATTGGAACCCAAGACCTTTACATTAAGAACATTTACCTATTCATTAGGTCTTTATTCTACATTTTACTTGAATTTCCTTTGACCGCACACTGCTGTTCAGCTAGATAAAATAAGGCTACTACAGTTTTTCATTGCTTGCAAGACAGAAAAATTCAACAGTTTGAAATATGTTCAGTCACAACAAACACAGAAATTACTAGCAGTAAGCAGAATGGTAAAAAAACCAACAACCTAACATTAAGAATAGTTACTTGAAAACAAGCACGGAATTTATCAGGGTTTTTTTTATCTTTTATTACTTTGTGAAAAGTGAAAATAACATACACAGAACATTATGGCTATTATATTCAAAATGTTATACCTGTTATATCTTTTGAGGCAGCAGAAATAATTTGAGCTTTTCTGGTTTAAATAAAAAGAAGGTAGATCCTATTATACATTTTAGTTTTAAATGTCTGCAATGAAAACATAAGGTTATCATACCATTAAACTTAGCCAAAGTGAGCATAGTTTAGCATATCTTCCATTTTAGCATAACTTCCAATGGGCTTTTGCTATTGTTTTGTGGCTTTTACTGTTGTGTTGTGGTTTTGTTGTTGTGTTGTGGTTTTGTTGTTGTGTTGTGGTTTTGTTGTTGTGTTGTGGCTTTTGTTGTGTTGTAGCTTTTGTTGTTGCGTTGTGGCTTTTACTGTTGTGTTGTGGCTTTTGTTGTGTTGTGGCTTTTGTTGTTGCGTTGTGGCTTTTGTTGTTGTGTTGTGGCTTTTGTTGTGTTGTGGCTTTTGTTGTTGTGTTGTGGCTTTTGTTGTTGCGTTGTGGCTTTTGTTGTTGTGTTGTGGCTTTTGTTGTGTTGTGGCTTTTGTTGTTGCGTTGTGGCTTTTGTTGTTGTGTTGTGGCTTTTGTTGTTGTGTTGTGGCTTTTGTTGTGTTGTGGCTTTTGTTGTTGCGTTGTGGCTTTTGTTGTTGTGTTGTGGCTTTTGTTGTGTTGTGGCTTTTGTTGTTGTGTTGTGGCTTTTACTGTTGTGTTGTGGCTTTTGTTGTGTTTTGGCTTTTGTTGTTGCGTTGTGGCTTTTGTTGTTGTGTTTTGGCTTTTGTTGTTGTGTTGTGGCTTTTTTTGTTGTGTTGTGGCTTTGGTTGGCTTTTTTGTTTAGTTCACATAGCGGATATAATGAAAGCTTGAGAGAAGCCACTATATCTCACACTGAAAGTCCTTCACCAATAGATTACGACTAATATAACATGCACATATTTCATAAATAGGTTTCAACTACTGAAAAACTTTTAAAGGTTGTACTATTTTACCTTTTACATCTCAAATAACAAAAAAAGGTTTGAACAGAAACAAATATATAAACACTTAAACTTGAACAGTGCTCTGCACATTTTATGCATTGTTTGTTTGTTTGCTTATTTAACTTTTTTAGATAAGTTTTTGTGCAACTTCATTGCATGGAACAAAAAAATAATTATAGAATATTTTTATGTCTTTATCCTACTCAAATAATTTGAAGTGACATAAATTTGTTTTGAGAACAAATTGAGTTTTGCTTCCACTAGGTGGAGCTAAAAACACCAAACAATGCGATAGATCAGTCTAATCCATTTTTATGAACACCTGGTATGAATGTATGATAGGAAACTTGACATCCAGAGTCTATGTTTGGACTCCTACTTTGAAGCAAGATAGGAAGTAAATCTGGGCTTACCCTGTTGTTAAGGGTTGTTGAAGAACATTTAGCAGATCTTCGTCCACGCCAGCCTATAACATGCACATCTCTACATTTAAGGTATTTATGTCACCATTTTAAACCCCAGTCTGAAAAACCTGTGAACACATACTGTAGTTAATTTTGATTAAACGTCAACTTTTATATTTGTTGAAACTACATTGAATTAATTATATGGAAATTATATGGAGTTAATATAATTTAAAAGAAATAATAAAAAGACAAAAGTTACATGCAAATCTGAAAATCCGCTGAAATGTTTTAGGTCTTCCTCAGTTTATAAAGTATCTAGTGACCTCCTCCAAGGCAAGCTGTCCCAGATGAACTGACCTGATCCCATCTGTAGGTGGATCACTGACTTCCTGACTGACAGGAAGCAGCATATAAAACTGGGGAAGAATGTCTCGGACTCCCGGAGCATCTGCACCAGCTCACCTCGGGGTTGTGTTCTTTCTCCTCTGCTCTTCTCCCTGTACACCAACTGCTGCACCTCCGACCACCAGTCTCTCAAGCTAATTAAGTTTGCAGAGGACACCACCGTTATTGGACTCATCTCGGACGGGGATGAGTCTGCCTACAGGATGGAGGCTGAACGTCTGGTGTCCTGGTGCGGCCACAACAACCTGGTGCTGAACGCCCAGAAGACAGTGGACATTATTGTGAACTTTAGGAAGCACCCAGCCCCACTCCCCTCCCTTACCTTGAGTGACACCCCCATTACCACTGTGGATTCATTCTGGTTCCTGCTCACCATCACCCAGAACCTCAAGTAGGAGCCAACCTTCACCTCCCTCATAAAGAAGTCCCAGCCGAGAAAGTACTTTCTGAGGCAGCTGAAGAAATTCAACCTGTCCGGATGGACGATGATGCAGTTCTACACAGCAATCATCGAGTCCATCATCACTTCCTCTGATATGCTTGAGCTACCATCAGGGACAAACACAGACTGCAGCATGTTGTGCGCTCTACTGAGAAGGTGATTGGGCTCCTATCTCTACAGGACCTGTACACCTCCAGGACACTTGGGTGTGCAGGTTGGATCACACCCGACCCATCTCACCCTGGACACAGACTTTTTGACCTTCTCCCCTCAACATAAGAACAATTTCTTCCCCTCTGCTGTTGGACTCATGAACAATAATCCTAAGAATGTTCCCACCAACCACTTTGTTTCAGTCACATGACCCTGTGTTGTGTTTTTGCACCTGTGTGATTTTGCACTGATCATAACCTGCAGTCATATATATATTAATCTGTTTACACCATTTTATTTTTTATTTATTGCATGCTTAGAAGTGTTTACTTTAGGTTTGCATTAAGTACCGCAGCAATTTCCTAATGTTGTGAACCTGTTCACACATATGGCGATAAAACTGTTCTGATTCTGAAATCCGCCAGGAAGCATTAATAAAATATATAGCATTCTTTAGCTTCTTATATCAAACAAAAAGTGATCCTGAGACAAAGAGCAATGGAGCCAGAACAAAAAAATTAAACTAGTTGGAGCACACAGTGAACATGGCAACACTTCCTGCTGACCTTCTCTGAAGCTTGGAATTGTGGGAAACATAGTCTCAAAGAGAAGCATCAAAAATCAACCAAACATCTCTGTTTTGAATGTTCTTTAAATTAGAAATAAACTGAAACGAAACTATATGTTTATTAGCATAATATTGTGCCATATTACACAAACCAAACATGTATTAACTTGTTAAATTAAAGTGGAGAAAGATCCAAACATTTTTTTAATATAATACCTCCCTCTAGTGGTAGACATATTTACGACAGTTAGTAAATGTACCAAATACGCACAATAACAATGCAATAATAGCAAAACATAATCTAACATAGCATAGCTGACAATGTCCTATCATATTCTAGTAATATTATTAATAAAATACTTTATTTAATGTATTATCCCTTGCTGTTCAAAGTCAAACATGTACTTGATTTTTGCCAAGACAAACAAGGCCTATTCCTGGCATTAACGCAATGAGTTGCTAAACACTTGAAAGAGGACCCATTATGACATTAATGTTTCACTTGTATCTTAGACTTGTGCTGGTACACAGCTAAATTGATTCAGGCATGGATTTGTTCAATTCCAGGATTGTTTGGACATCTTTCATCATATGGTGAGTTTAGAGGATTTCTTTAAATCAGTTATTGCAGAATTAAACATTTTTTAAGATTTTAGCCTTGATTCTAAACATCTCTAAATGTCAATTCAAATACCATGACATTTTATTCAACTTTAAAGCATTAATGACTCTTTATAGTGAGCATATTTTAATAGGCAGATGGTTGATTCATTGTCATTTAGATGTTCGCAGGTATAAAATGTATTCTCTGCAATTTACTTTATTCTGTCACCGTGTTTGCTCTTTTTTGTTTGAATCGACTTTGGACCAGGGAACCAGATCATAACAGACTGATAAACAGATCGAACTCTTGTTTATGCACCTCTCCAGGTTTCTGCATGTGCTGGTCTGTGAGTGTGTCCCTCCGATGTATGGGGAGGTCCATTCCCCCCAGTATCCTCAGCCCTATCCCCCCAACCTGCAGAAGCAGTGGGAGATCAGCGTGCCAGAGGGCTTTCACATCAGCCTGACATTCACACACCTGGACATCGAAGCATCCACAGGCTGCTACTACGATTCCATTACAGTCAGAGCCATATAATATTGTCCGATGTTCCCACTGCATGATTACTTACAGTTTTAAAATAGTTGATATTTTCAAGAACACATAGGTTTGGACCAAAAATTCTTCTTCCTTGTTAGAGATTTGATTTATTGGGGAAAGGTCTGCAAAGATCAGGGTTATCAAACAATCTTCTTAGGTTAGGGCCCAGTGCTGTGGTAGAAACATAATTTCTTATTTCAGGATTTGATTAATATTTAATCTTTATGTTTTACTTTTTTCAGATTTTGTAGAAGATTGAAGTTTGAACCACTTTTATATCATTTCTAGACAGAATTCAGACTATAACATTTTTTCTTGTTCTGAAACAAGGATGAAACCAGCTAAAATATAACATTGCCTATATACTGTTTTACAAATCATCACCTCATTAAGTTTTTATTAGGGCTGTCAAACGATTAAAAATTTTAATCTAATTAATCACAGGGTAGCTGTAAATTATTCATGATTAATTAACATTCCCAGGTATGACCGAAAAAGTAAAATATTTGGTGTAAATAAACGACGAAACCGGAAGCTGTTGCTCTTTTTTTTAAAGGAAATACAGGGGAGATGCATGGAACATTTGTTTTGAATTCCACAATCACATTTACACGGGGAGCATTTTACCTATTAATCTTTTAGCCAGTTGCCAAGACAAACTAACTGGTTAACATTTTCTGAATGTAAAGCTGCCAGTTTCTTATTCAATTTTTGACAACCCTGAGCATCCTCTTCATGGGACTATCCTATAACAATGGTGTCTTCGGTCAGAGGCTTCTTCAGTTTTGCTGCGATACAGACTGCTGCAGGAGATCATTCCTGCTTACAGCCATCAGGATCTACACAGCTCCTTGAAAATTTAAATAACATGAGCAACAACAACACTTAATTTCTCTCTGGGAGAGGTTTAAACTTACCATCATTAGTTTAAACCTCTGTGCATGCGTTAATTGCGTTAAAAAAATTAAAGGCATTAATTCCACAAATTAATCAACCCCCATTAATGCATTAATTTTGACAGCCCTAGTTTTTATTAAAGGTTTTATGTCAAGTGTTTCTTCATTATATTTAAAATTTTATCCTTGCAGGTTCTATATGATGAAAAGCTGCTTGGAAAGTTTTGTGGCAACGAGAACTCTGCTGATGGACATCACCCCGGCTACCAGCCCATTTTGTCTCCAGGCAACAGACTCACATTGATGTTCCAGTCGGATGACTACAACCCGGACCGTCTCCAGAATGTGGGATTCTCTGCTCAATACCAAGCAATAGGTGGCTCTTGGAAATTTCCGGTCAAATGTAACAAATAAAATGTCTTTGATCAAAAATATCCCACTGTAACATGAATGAATTCTTGTCATCAGACATAGATGAATGCTCGACACCAGAACCTCAGGATGGATCAGGTCCCCTCTGCTCCCAGATCTGCCTCAACACACTTGGGTCATATCTCTGTGCTTGTTACCATGGCTATGAGCTACGTTCAGACCAGCGCACCTGCATGTGTAAGTTTGGTAAATTTGTGGAACAGACAGAGTATATACTCATGTTGGTTAAATCAAAAATCACTTTTTCAAAACCTTGTTTCCTCTTGCTTTGCAACAAAGACTTTGCAGCAGACAAATAAATTCTAAAATAATTTATCTGTTTCTTAAAGTGATGGCACAATTTAAACTCTTCACCCTTTTGTATTTCAAACTGTGAGCCAACAGTAGGGAGTAGCACTAGTCAGGATAACGGACTTTATTGAACATTTTTGGTTTAAATTGCTTTAAAAAATATAGAGTGATTGGCTCAATTACAGTGCCTTATTTATGCCTCTAACTTTATGACGCTGTGATCAACACAAAGTAATGCATCATGGTCAAGTACAAGAAAAATAGAAATCATTATTAAAGCTTCTTATAAATAATTAAATAAAAAATACAGTGTGGCATGAATATGCATTCAGTCCTCTCCCCAAATAAATTCGTTTGTGGAACAACCTTTCACTGCTATTACAGCAGCTGTTATTGTTTGCAAAATGGCTCAAGGTCAGTCAGGCTGGATGAAGGATAGTAGAACTGGACCTTTACTTACCCTTTTAGCTCATAAACATGCTTCATTCTAAAGCCTTCCATTGGAGCGCTGACTGTATGTTTAGGGACATTGTCCTGCTGAAAGGTGACCTCCACCCTAATCTCAAGTTCTTTGCAGCCTCTAATAGATTTTTCCAAATCCATCTTCCAGTATTTTAATCTGTCTTTCTATCTACTCTCACCAGCTTCCCTGTCACTGCTGAAGAAAAGCATCCCACTTTATAATGCTGCCACCTCTATATATTATTGTGGCGTATGGTGTGTTGAGTGTGATGTGTGTCCGTTTTCTGTCACACAGTGATTTTCTTGTAGGCCACAAAGTTCAGTTTAGGTGTCATCAGACCAGAGCACCTTCTTCCACATGTTTGCATGTGTCCTTTAGATGGCTTTTGGCAAACTACAAACACAAATGTATACCATGTAACATTTTCCTTTCACTTTACAGCCATGCACTACTTTGTTTTAATCTATCCCACAAAATCCCAACAAAATATATTAAAGGTTGAGGTTTTGATGTAGGAAAATATAAAAAGGTTCGATGAATACCTTTCCAAGGATCTGTGTAAACCCATTTTTTACTTTTTTTGTGTCTAGTATCCTGTGGCGGTGGTGTTTTTGATGAACTTGAAGGACACGTGATGAGTCCAGGTTACCCAAACCCCTCGCCTCATGCTTTGTCCTGTCAGTATATCATTTCTGTGGAGTCTGGCTTCTCTGTCTCTCTCAACTTCTCTGACAAATTCCACATTGAGAGTGTGGACACTGAGGAAGGCTCAAGCTGCCTCCATCACTGGTTGGAGGTAACATGAAGCACCTTTAACTGTTTGTAGTAAGATTAATGGAGGTAAACTGAACTAAAATGTGGAAACTTGCTCAGTTATCAAAATTTGAGCATTTCTTTCTATAAGGTGAACATCCCAGAGAGAAAGCCCATGAAGCTGTGTGGGGGAACAAGCCCGGGATTAATAAACACAAATTCAAACACTGTCAGGCTGGATTACTACATTGATGGGCAGGGACTAAGCAATGGATGGAGCCTGGACTACAGCACACACAGTGAGGGGGTGAAAGGAAATTAGAAATTTCACAGTGACTGAAGGCCAAACATGCAGCGGATCACATATTTATGCTTGTTTATTGTGTGTTCAGGAGTCAAGTGTCCAATTCCTAGTAAAGTAGCTCAAGGAAGGGTCACTCCTTCCTTAACAGAATACTTCTACAGAGATCACATCTATGTGCGCTGTGATCAAGGATACAAACTAATGATGGTAAGTTTAAACCTCTTTTCTGTTTTGTAATTGAAACTCCATACTGTTTCAATGAACCATGTGTCACTTTTCTATTGGTCAGGATGGGGAGGAGATAGAGAACTTCTCTGCCATGTGCCAAAGCAATGGAGAGTGGCATCTCCCACTGCCTGAATGCCACAGTATGTTAACGTCAAGCTGAGAGAAGACAGATATAAAACTTAAATGTTTCACCAACAAAAGTGAGATTGATCCTGAAAAATATATTGCTGACAAAATATTGACTCTTTTTTTTTCTCTCCCACAGTAATTGATTGTGGAGAACCTGACCCTCTGCTGAATGGAGGCGTAACCTTTCTGTCTGGCTTCCAGAATCAGTATCTGTCTAATGTCCAGTATCACTGTAATGAACCATTTTATTCTCCATATGGTGGCAATAATGGTAAGATTCTTCTATATAGTAGTAACTCACTGATGCAGATTATTTCTACAGAGGCTTCCATTTATGCTAACTTTGAGATGAAAATGAACTCTTTTTATATTTTCGTAAATCGTCTGCAAGAGACAGCACTGCTTTTGAAATGAAAATTTTAAGATGGAATGTTTGTATAAAATTAAAATCAGAATCACACGCATTTAGGGCAAAGTCCACCCATATTTATGGACAGTTCTGTAAATTACAGCCAGAACTGTTTTGGCTTCTGAAAAACCAGCGGCCTCATTGTTAAAACTTTGCGCAGAATCTTTACTAAAAGTCTACTTAAGCTCAGCCAAAAAAGTTTGGTTACGTAAAGAAATATTCGGGTTTATAAAACCCCATGTATGCACAGCTCCACACAATTACAGCTTCATAAATCGCACACTTCCTAGAAATGTGCACAGGTGATTTTGGATCATATTCCACCTCCTACACACCCACATTATTCCATAAATAGGCAATGCAAAGTACCATGAATATTCTGCATATACATAAGCCGGCTGATCTGTGGCATTTCACGGGTAATCATGGTAACCGAGAGATCTAGAAAACGCAATTTCACTGAGACTGATGGGTGATGTATGGAAAAACGTTTTATTTGGGGGTGACAGATGCGCCATGACAAACAAATAGAAGGCTTTTTAAGTGCCACAGCATTGTTCCTGCCAGAATGCTGTGAGTGCAATGGAGAGATCTGTGGGAGATATAAAAAAGACGTGGTCAGATCTGAAGGTGGAGGCAAAGACGAAGATTGCATGCCACCACCAATGTGTGTTCGCCACAGATGGGGGTATCTATTGTAAAGGATTATGCACCAGTGTCACTGCAGTATTTATAATTCTACTAGATAATCACACTAATCACTACACACCTTTTCACAATTATTGCAACAATAAGTACAATTGCTTTTATTCTTAGTTGAGAGACTGGGGTAGGGGTTGAGTGTTGGTTTTGTGTGTTTGTGAGGGTCTACAAGTCTGAATTTTTTTTCTTAAATTCAACATTTTGACATCTCACCCACTGTGCTGCCTGTTTTCCTGTCTCCAAATTAGCCTACATCTTCCCATCACAACTTTTTCCATAAATCACAAAGTTTGCAAAGAAAGTGACTTACGCAACCTTAAGGACCTATTTTGTGTTTAAAGAACAACTCACCCCCCTTCTAGAGTCCTACTCCACCTATATTTCCGGTTTGAAAAATCCAGCAAAAGGAGGTGTTGCCTGGCGGACCGAGGAATGCGCAGGGGAAAGGCTGGATGGCGTCAACACCTCCTTGCTATTCCAACTCCAACTCGCAATGGAAGTGTGGCCGAGACTTGGCTTGTTTTATACTCCACAGTGGCGGGATGGCTGATGTCACTTACACCTGCTGACATAAGCAAACCAAGCTGAACCAGTAGCGATGCCCTATTCAAATTCAAGTTTAGTGTAATGTTTTAACCTGAAGAGGGCACTCCACTAACGGTTTTTGGAAAGAAGGAATATTTTTACTAAAATGTACTAAAATTAAAAAAATAACGACTAGACATATAGATAGCACTATAAGATACTCATTTATACAGTTTATCTTCAAAAAAGTTGATTTGGGGGTGAGTTACACTTTAAGCAAGCTTTACAAAAGAGGCCCCTGATCTATATTTACAGATTGGAATGGGAAAAATAACATCTGCTGAAAGTATGTGGCAATTTTGGCACAGAACAAAAAAACAAAAACAAAAAACTGCTGGCTCATTTTTTATGGAATGAATCAGAGATTTGAAGGAAGGTAGAACTGATGTTGTTTTCTAAAAAATTATCTGATTCAGTTTCTTTTCTAAATAGTATTTTATAGTTGTTGATTTTTAAAATTCAGAATCCAAAGTGTTCACTCCAACTAATGCACATGCAGAAGTTAAATAAAGTAATTTTATCAAGACAATACATCCATTTTGTGTAACTTGAATGATGTACACAGAGGAAAATCTGTATTTCTCTTGGCTATGGATGAGTTTGCTTACCATCTTGTCACATTAAGGGGTTCAGGCAAGGACTATAATGGGGAAATCTGAAGAACGGAGAGCACAATCATCATCTTATGATAGAAAACAAAACACAATTTATAATTAAAAATGATAAATTAATGAGATTCAATTGGACATAAGTGTTTATTTGTTAGTCTGATATAATTATCAATAAATGTTGATCAAATAAAGCTAAAATTATAAAACTTTTTCTCAAGAAAATGGAGATTACACTGTTTTGTGAATTCCCTCCAGAGTGTATACAGAAAAAAAGACTTTAGGCATGCTGTGTCCAAATGTTGAAGACATAAGATGATTTGACAAATTAACCTTCCGGTGTAGATGTTACAACCAGTCTGATAATTCTTTGATATTTTATTTTACGACTAAATAATGTTTGTTGTTGTTGTTGTTTTTGCTTTATTCTTCTTAGTTAGCCTCACCTGTGAAGCAGATAGAAAATGGAGATCCAACCATGAGTTTATTTTAAAACCAGTATGCCTACCAGGTATCACTTTTCGTCTTTCAGATCTTCAGAGCAGACCTTGATATCTTAATATATTCTTTATAACTATGAAATTTATATCCTTTGCAGTTTGTGGTCGACCAACAAGACAAATTGATAATAACATTCAGCGGATCATCGGAGGACATGATGCTCCAAAGGATACCATCCCCTGGCAAGCTCTAATAGTTGCATCTTCAAACAGAGGAGGTGGCACGATCATTGCAGATCGCTGGATTTTGACTGCAGCTCACGTGGTTGTGACCGATGGAAATGTAAAAACACCTGAGTCTATAAACGTGAGTAGTACCCTGTAAAGTTCGATATTTATCCACTGACATTTTATAAAAAACAACAAAACTTTTTTTTTCTTTTATGATTTTTGTAGATTTACCTTGGAGATACAGATGTTTACCAGATGTTAGCAACTCATCCCCTAAATGTGACGGCAATCCATGTTCACCCTGATTACAATAACCCATCCAATTTAAACTTTGACAACGACATTGCACTGATAAAACTGCAAGACCCGGTCACATTCAGTGAATCAATAATGCCACTGTGTTTGCCAGCAGAGGATGATACATATGACACAGGATTGATGGGGTAAAGAAACGGCACCAAATATTCTCATGGATTTAAAATCTATTTTATATTACTGATCTTTTGTTCTGCAAACCTTTACTTTTTCAGGATGGTATCTGGCTTTGGCATTACAGACAAGGGCAAGCAGCGTTTTCTAACAAATAAGCTGAAGTATGTGCATATTCCTGTGGTGGAGCAAGAAAGATGCAGTAATTCTTTGAAAGGAAGACCTAATACCAGGATGCCAACAGTGACAAACAACATGTTCTGTGCTGGAACTCCTGAAGGCAAGCAGGACTCTTGCCAAGGTGACAGTGGGAGTGCCTTCACTCTACAATCTGAAAATGGAAGATTCTGGGCCGCTGGGATTGTCAGCTGGGGGATTGGATGTGGACAGAAAGGAATATATGGATTTTATACCATAGTAGCAAACTATGTAGACTGGATTAACAAGATAATGGAGGAGAACTGAAGGCACTGAGTAACGACTAAATATATTTGTGAGAAACAAGCAAAAACACCATCACTAAAAGCTGATCTAACATAATTAGAACTTTAAACACAAAGTCTCTTAAAAAGGCAATTTAAAAATGTGCTGTTAGTAGGCTTTGCAATAAACAACACATAGAACGCTATTAGAAATGCTTTATGATGTGAATGATTTTCCAGTTGTAAGTTGGCCTGTATTTGATTTTGTGCAAAACCTTGTAAATTCATTGTCAATAAAGTTGTTTAATACATATTTGTGTGTCTTTTCATGCAAGACCAAAACATTTCCTCATCCACTTAAAGAGCTGACATTTGGATGCCCTTATGTTGTGGTTAACAAGTTTCTTATGAGGTGGGCTGCATGGTGATACAGTGGTTAGCACTGCTGCATGGCAGAAAGAAGGTCCCTGCATGGGCTCCACGTTCAAAAACATGATTGTTAATTGCTTACCCTAAATTTTCCTTAGGTGTGGATGGTCATTTGCTCTGTGTATTACTTTGTGGCATTATTAAAAGACGGGCTAACTGTTCCTCACACCCCTCAACTCTGCTTGCATTTAGTTTAGTTTAATACAAGAAATTATTGCTTTAGGCTCCAATGGGAAAACTGTTGAACATAGTGAAACATTTTAACCTTTTGCACTTTGAGCCCAATAAACACCTCTGTGGGAAATGTGTTAAAAATCTGCATCCAATGATTTACGATGACTTATTAGCAGTTTTTTTTGACACAATCTTTTCACAACGGTGCAAAATGCTGAGTAAGACAGATACGAGTAAAATGCATTAAATTTAATGTGCTGCTCCATCTCATCGCCTTCAGGTCATCTGCTTGGTTGGGTCTGTGGTGTCTCGTATCTTGATGATACTCCATAGATCCATCCATCCATCCATTATCTATACCCGTCTGTCTTCTGCGGTGTTGCTGGGAGCTGGTGCCTATCTCCGATACTTCATAGATTCACTTGGAATTCAGATCAGGCGAGTTTGCTGGCAAATAAAGCACAGTACTATGGTCATTGAAGCAGCTTTTGATTCATTTGACAGTGTGAAATCAGCATCTCTAAGTTTGAGAGCAGACGGAAGCTTGAAGTGCTCAGCATTTCCTGGCAGACATCTGCACTGACTCTGGACTTGATAAAACACAGAGGACCAACACTAGCAAATAGCATGGCTCCCCAAAATACTGTGAAAACATTGCAAAAAGATAGCCTTTAAAAATTACACACTGGCAATAGGATTCACCTGTTCATCTGTTTGTCATTGTATCATTGTAACACAAATAGCCAACCAATTGTTTGTGTTGATGCACATCTTGTTTAAAATTTATCTGTCTTTTTTTTTTACTTTTTTTTTTTGAAAATCACAAGTCATGGTGCTCTATGCGATTGTTGTTGCTTTCTCATGACAACTCAGAAAACAACTGTTAACATAAGAGGTTTGCAATAAAAATGCTTTAAAAACCCCAAATAAAAGACAGATTTTGTACCAGAAACATAAGGTGTGTTTTAATGAACTAGCTTGTTAAACCAAACTAGCTTCTGAAAGCGTTTCCTAGTTTATGCTTCATAATGAACTTCAAGCTAAGTGTAGTAACATTTATATGTTTATTTTTGAGCAATAGTCTATTTCTAGGTTTGAAAGCAGCAATACAGTTGTTACATTTTTATTTCACGCAAAAAGACAAACAAACAGGTCCTAGGTTCAATGAGTTTGAAGAACGACAAGTAGGGACTGTTACCATAGTAACCAATGACTCAAGTCGCGCTGCTGTCTGATTGGTTGAGCCTCTGAGTCTGCTTTCATTTTCAGTGGTCCACTTTTGCTCTCTGCGCATGCTCAAAACAGAACCTCTTCCACTTCCACCGAATGAGTTTGTTTCTATATTTTATTACTGGTAATAATGTCTAGTTAATAAATATCACAGATGGGGCGAAGAGGGGTTCCAAATCCTCTCTCGTATGTAAACTTGGCACCATAATTATGACGCGGTTGTAGCTTTTTGAAATCAAAAGTGAAAGTGTTGTGGGGCATATTGTTCTTTTACTTTTTTTTTTTTAACATAACACGAATTTTCTGCTCCTTGACGATGATTGAAGTATTATTTATCGGATGGTTTTTGATGTTCGTTAAAGGTAAGATGACTTAGCCTGGTATCTAAGCAAATGATTGTCATAAACTTGCAACAAAAACCAAGCTAATTTTCTAATCTTTTTACCGCTTTTCTAAAAATATTTCTCGCCCTTTGCATTTTTTATCAAGTATTCCTAAATGTGCAATTGTGTTTAACTGCATAATAAGACAAAAATTAACAATCCTGTGTTATTCATTACTGTGACAAATTCACAATATTGCTGCAGCAAAGAGATCGATCATAACAAAAAGTGCCTTAAAAGAATTAGTATCCAAAAATATAAAACCATTAAATACTTTATTAAAAAGCAGTAAAAACATAAGTAAAAATAAAAAATGCACAAAATAAATGCGCAAATAGGAAAAAGTGTGTATAAATTAATGTATAAATATAATGTACATACTATATAATGAATAGAACAATACTGGTTATTTACTGACACTAATCAGGCAAAATAATACGACCTCTAACGGAAGGATCTTCATCATGGCACCTGTTAGAGGGGGAGAAGGGGGATATAGTACCCATCTAATAAAGATTTTGTCCTCAAGGTTGTTATATTTAAAGCAGGAAAAACGGGCAAGAATAAGAAGACCAGATTGTTATGGTTAGATGACTAGGTCAGCACACCCTGTAGCTCTTGTTGGATTGTTTTCCGGTCTGCAGATGTCGAAAGAGTGGACACATATATAGACAGCTAAAGTGTTCCAAAAGCAGAATTTGGAGGCCAAGTTAATGCTGTGTTATCAGGTCAACATTTTGGACAGTTGACAGAGATCAGTAATGCCAACATTGGGCAAGCAAGCATCTACACAGAACCATAAAAAAGTATAATTTGGCATGGTCTGATGGACCACATTTTCTTTCACATCAGGCGGATGGCTGGGTACTTGTTTGTCACATAACCGGGAAACTTATCACACCAGGTTACATATGGGAAGAAAGTGGGTGGCGGAGGAATTGAGATGTGTTGGGCAATGTTCTGCTGGGAAACTTTGGGTCCTGATCCATGGGGATGGTACTTTGACATGTATGATCTGCCTAAACATTGTTGCAGACCATGTTTACCCTATAATGGGCCTCTCTTAGCAAGATGGCATGCTCTGTCCTAAAGCAAAACTAGTTTAGGAAAGGTTCGAGGTGAACAAAAATATTGTTTGAGATGATGGTGGCATGATCCATTCTCAGAAATTTCAGTCTGATGGAGGATCTCTAATAAGTAAGAACAATCCATGAAGTGGGCCTCCATGGACTGCAGCTTACAGAATCTCAAGGTTCTAACATCCACAGCCCTCCTTCATGGTTCCAGTGGAGGTTTTTTCTTGACGGGTCGTAGCAGTTTTACAAATTCTTTGTTTCTTTAGTAATTTTTTTTCCTTTTACAATTTACAAAGCATCCCACACATTCATCACCTACTAGTTTGATTTTACCTAATAATGAAGGAATGATTGCTCATTCATCCCTTCAAAGTGAAACATTTATAAGCTTCAAATATGTTTTGTCACATTGTCTTCTAGGTGATGGGGTTGCAGATGTAGTTCTTTCCTGCTCTCTGGTGGAGGAGGGAGTCGGAATGGGTGGAATGGGAGGTGGCGCTCTCTTCACCCGAACTCCAGCAACTCTTGTCCTTCGAGATGTCCCAGTGGGGCCTGATGAATCACTAGACACACTTACTCCGTTTGTTCCGCCCTCAGTCCCTGATCCAGACCTCATCCTGTTTGAGAACAAAGGTTTCTTTTTTTCTTTACGCACATACTGTAGTAACCTCAATAAGTATAAAGTCAGCTCAGTTTGTGTTGACCCTTTCTCGTTTCATCTTGTCAGTGTCATCGGCTGAGATCCCCAACACAGAAATGTTGCTCCATGCAGACTGCAATGAGCAGGAGGTGACGTGTGAAATAAGTCGTTACACTCCTCGAGGACTTCAAGAAAGCTCTGATCCAGCATACTTTATGGTTTCTCTCAGCGTGGAGGGACAGGACTTCAGCACATCGCTCATTCTGCAAACATTGCCAGTTGAAAAAGATCAGCCAACTTTGACACAAAGCAAACTCAGTTTACCTCTCAGCCAATCAGGAACTTTGGAGACTAAAGGTAAAATACAGAGTTCAATGCTGGATCTAATGAGAAAAACATCAATTTTTTTCTTTATTTTTAGAGAAAAACATTCTTCATTATAACATTTTCCTTGCTTTCTTTACCTTTTTGTGACATAGTAATATTCCTGGTATATTCCAACATCAATTCTGTATCTACTCCTTTGAGAGAAGATGTTCTCCTCAACTGTGGCTTCAAACAGGAGGAGTCACCTTTAGCGCCAGAAGTGGGCCTTGAATGGCGTCTGCAGCACAGAGGGAAAGGCAGGAAAGTGCTTGAAATGAAGACAAAACTAGACGACACAGAAGGGGCCACTGTAGGTGGGTATTAAGCACATCACAGGATCCCTGATGGATTTAAATGGGCCGACTGTGGCTCAGGAGTGAGGAGTTTGTCTTGTAACCAGAGGGTTGCTGGTTCAAGCCCCTGCTCCGTCCGCCTCAGGCAAGACACCCCACCCTTCTCCCTACTGGTGGTGGTCAGAAGGCCCGGTGGCACCAGTGTGCCCCACAGCAGCTGTGGCTACAATGTAGCTTGCCAGGAATGGGTGAGAGACTGAATGTAGTATGAAGGGCTTTGGGGTCCTCAAGGACTAAATAAAGCGCTATACAACTACATGCCATTTAAATGTGAGTTTCAGTTTTGTTACGGCCCTTGCTCAACATGAGCCCAGAAACACAGGCTAAGGTAAGGCTTTAATAAAATACAGGGGCATAACCAACAACAAACTTAAAGAGCTGTCCCTTTAACTTAATAGCAGTATTTATCAGAACCTAACTGCTCAAAGATATCACAAACAAAAACTAAAAAAAGTACAGCACTAAACAAAAGTTCTAACAAAACAAAGGGCCAACAAAACAATGCAGAAACAGAGCAGGAGCAGACTGTGGGGGAAAGCAGCATAGTGGTAAGCTGCTCTCCAACTGCAGGTGAGACTATGATTCTTTTAAAATGTTAGGGAACAAATCAGCAGCTTCGTCAACTTATCCTACAAAAGTAGGATAAGGGATTAAGCTGGGATATCTTGGTTATCCTGGCTCAATTTATCCAGGATCGGGTTTCACAAAAACGGGATAGGGGGCAGTAGGATCTGTAATGTTATAAGTTACCAGGGAGATTTATTCAGTGGACAGAATCTATTTAATTTCATCCCTTATCTCAGTCAGCAGTCACCACAAACTGAAACCAATAGTTGTTCCACTGCTCACTACACATTGTTATCACATTATTTAAACGTTTGTGATTATTAATTTCTATCATTTTGGATAAAACATTATTTTAGATGATATTGCAGTTTTCCATAGACCACAAGGCTATATATAAAATGATGGAATACTAGGGCCACAAAAAAAAAGTCCACAGACTTCGAGAATAAATTAAAAAATGTAAGAGAATAAAGTTATTATATTAACTCATGAGCTGGTTTTGGTCGTACGAGCATAAAATAGGCTGTCTGGGAGCACGTGACACGGCAAAGCCACAGAGTTTCGAATCACAAGCATGCCCATCATTTTCCATTTCAATTTTTTTCCTGACAAAAGAAAGGTTCTGAGACGGCTGAAATCACACAGTGTGATCCCAGCTTTGTGATGATGAGGGGGAGAGTTGTTAAAATGTGGGCTGTGGTGCATTTCGTGGATATGTACCTCAGTATAAGTTTCACAAACAAGGATATACTAATTATTTTGGTAAATCAGCATCACATTGTCAGAAGTATCACAGAAAAGAATATGCAAGAAATGCATATTTTCTGCAGAAAGAAATAGTTTAATAAATTAAAGACTTTTTCTTTCTTCCTCGGTGTGGTCCAAATACTCGTATAAAATACACATCCCGTATAAATATGCATCAAAGTGTAACATTATGTTTCTTTATTGAATAAGAACACTGAAATCATATTGACTCTTCAAGATAAAAACCCCAGAATCAGCACATTAGCACAATGATAAATACCAGAGGTGGGTGGTAACTACTTACATTTACTCAGTTACATTTACTTGAGTAACTTTAGAGAAAAATACTTTTTAGATTAGTTTTGCTATGCTGTACTTTTTTCTTTTATTTGGTTTAATGCACCCCACATGTCTGCACACTGAAATAAATGCAGGACAAATCCATCCACATCTAATGAATAGACAAATGAATGGATGTGGTAGCCTTCTTACAATCTTGTGTAATCTTCAGCCACTGCAGGAAATATTTAACTGAAATCTAAAGCATGCATATTAACTAAAATAATATAAAATATATTTGACAGGTTGCCCTTACCAGGATCACTGCTAAAACCGTACAATGTGTAAGCAGGCACCTGCAAGAACAGGAATGTTCTTTAATTTGATTTCAACTTGCTGCCACGTCCTTTGAAAGGTGCTATATAAATTAAAGTTTTTTTTCTTATTAATATTATTATTACCTCATCAATTTATAAGAGTTATAGTCTGATGGAGTTACATTTACACAGTTTCAATCATATCTACAGTCTATTTAAATCAAAAATTCAGCTGATTCATAACCAATATGTGTGTGCACATGTGAGCGTTCACATTTTTGAAGATGTGAATTAACTATTAGGATCGTAATTGTAATGTTTCAGTAGAGCGGTGAGTGTTTAATTGTGCACTTCTTACACATTCAGGCGATCAGCAATACTTTGCCATGCCTTTTCTCTTTGCGTTCACTGTGGCGATGTTGCCTTTCTTTTTAAATATGTCTTTTACCTCCTCGTATGCCTTCATGAGGATTTCTGCCTCAGACGGGGTAAAATCATAGAGGGTAAAATAAGCCCTCTGGTTGCCATGGTGAATCTGTGATCGGTGTCGGGGTCTAGTTGAGGTTAACCTTTCCTTATCCAGGAAAGGTTATCCTGGCTTGATGAATCTGTATCTGCTCATCCTGGCGTGGCCTTTATGCAACCAATTTAGACAGGATGCTCTTGTTTTGGGTTTAATGAGCAAGGCTCAGTCATTTGTCCTGGATGTTGTAATCCTACTTTTGTGCAATAGGCCCCTGGTCTTGATTGCTTGGAGCCAGGAACAGACTGCAGAGAAACAGTCAGGGTTTGACTTGTAGAGGGGAGAGAAAACACAAACTTAGTTAAACAAAACACCTTAAGGCCCCTGTAGAAACAGGTAGCCGTAAGAGTTTGTATACAAAAAATCTTATCGTAAAGAGTATAAATAACCAAACTACTGAGATAAGGATAGGTTAATTTGTTAAAATATGTAAAAGGCATTTTAAATCAAGGTGATTGTACAAGCATCCAATTTGTTTTTTATGTACATTATTAAAACATTAACATCTCCATGTTTTATACTTCTTTTGGTCTTGTAAATGGTTTTTAAAGGTTTTATTGAGTACCATATACAGGAGCACATATCTTAGTAGTTGGAGCTGACAGCTTGCTGTGCTTTATTAGGAAGGTGCAGTCAATAGCAATGTTGAGGCCAAATCCTGGCCAGGACTCTTTTTGCATAGAGTTCGTGTGTCCTCCCTTGTGCATGTGTAAGTTCCCCTCAGGTACTTTGGTTTTCTCTCAAAAACATGTGTGCACTGTATTACTATAGACTCTAAAGTAATCTGTGAGTATGCATGTATGCCAAGTTTGAAGCAGCTGGGATGAGAATCAGCACCTCCAAATCAGAGACCATGGTCTTGAGCCAGAAAGGGGTAGAGTGCCTTCTCCGGGTCGGGGATGGGGTCCTGCCCCAAGTTTAAGAGAGAGATCGATAGGGGGATTGGTAGTGCATCTGCAGTTATGTGGGCGCTGTACCGCTCTGTCGTGGTGAAGAGAGAGCTGAGCCGAAAGGCGAAGCTCTTTATATACTGGTCGATCTACGTTCCTACCCTCATCTATGGTCACGAACTCTGGGTGGTGACCGAAAGAACGAGATCACGGGTACAAGCGGCTGAAATACGTTTTCTCCACAGGGTGTCTGGGCTCTCCCTTAGAGATAGGGTGAGAAGCTCAGTCATCCAGGAGGGGCTCAGAGTAGAGCCGCTGCTCCTCCACATCAAGAGGAGTCAGTTGAGGTGGCTCGGACATCTGGTCAGGATGCCTCCTGGACGCCTCCCTGGTGAAGTGTTTCAGGCACGTCTCACCGGGAGGAGGCCCAGGGGAAGACCCAGGACACGCTGGGGGGACTATGTTTCTCGGCTGGCCTGGGAACGCCTTGGCATTCCCCCTGAGGAGCTGGCCCAAGTGGCTGGGGAGAGGGAAGTCTGGGTCTCTTTGCTTTAGCCGCTGCCCCCGCAACCCGACCCCGGATAAGCAGAAGAAAATGGATGGATGGATGGATGGATGGATGGATGGATGGACGGACGGATGGATGGATGGTCTGTGCATTCACATCAGTCCACCAACTACCATGTTGGGGCTTCTACAACCATATTAGCACTCATAAATGAACATTGGCCTAATTTCAAAAGTTTTCAAACATGCATGCAGTTGTTGATTCTGTGAAGCTGCACCTTGCTTCTAGCTGAATACCTCTTCCTATCACCCCACACAACCCTTCAAAAACGCAAAAAATGTTTAAAGCCTTCTGTTTTTTACTTTTACTTTCAGTAGACATACAAAATAACTACTACTGTACAGAGAAATACTGTATAAAGGTAATAACAAATAAATCTTGAGTTTTTCTGCTTTCTTACTGCGAACTGCAAAACAATTTTCATTCATAGTGACATCCAGCAGCCATAACAACTACTGCACTCTACCACAGCCTCCCTTTCCAAGTGAAGATTTTTTGAAAATACAAGTGTGGCCACTAGAATGAATTGCAGATGTTTTGCTTGTGATTACCCATTAATAACTGTAGTATTGAACACAGCAAAGATGGGGTCTGAGAGTTTTGTAAACAAAAATTGTTATTCAGAGTTACTATAAAAAAAAATTTCCACCTAAACCTGTTGCTGTAGTAACTTGGCACAGAGGGCTGTGATATACATATCTGATTTTCTGTTCTCAGTTCATGGTGAGAGGAAAGGCTCCAGTGTGGATGCTGCTCAGCTCCTCAGTGAGGGGAACGTCTCCATGACTCTGACTGGGGTGAAGGTTGTAGATGAAGGAACCTACATCTGTACAGTCAATCTGGGTCCTTTCCACGCTCAGCAGGTCATCCAGCTCCACATCGTTCGTAAGTTTCCTCTATTCTGATCTTACTGTTATTTTGAGTATCCATCAAACTCCTTCGTTTGTTTATATATTTTCTTTTGTTTGTAACTTGTCCTCATGTTGATTTTGTTCGCAGAACCACCACAGGTTTCTCTGTCGGAGGAGAAGTTGGTCCTGAGTAAAAATTCCCAACAAACATTGAGTTGTCATTGTGCTAAATACTATCCATTAGATGTACAGGTCAGTAACTTTTGTTTTTAGATGTAACTAATAAATCTGATAAATTAGCACCAATTAAATTACCCTGCTAAAAACACTGAGTTTCCATTTATTAGTGAGAAAATCATAAAATGTAAATGTTATTAAAGTGTTAAAAGTATTTTTTTTTTTTTTTTTTTTTTTTTGCTTTATAATGATTTATAGTTGTCTCAATGTTGTGCATTGTCCTAAGTTACTGAGATAGATCTAAAATATTCAACTATAAACCTACAAAGGAGCTATTTTTGTTTCCTCGACTTTCGACACAGGAAAATCTCATAAATAACTCCACACTTGTTGAACAAAACTCCTGGACAGTGTTGAAACTACAACTACGTTTAGTTATTTATTAACTAGACCGGCATCAGGCAAAACAATACAATCAGACATAGTAAAAAAACAAAACAATGAAAACATTAAAACCTGTGGATAAATGAGTTTAATTATGCAATATCTTTGTTCCACTTCAAAGAAAAACAATAAAATAAGTTCTGAATGCATGACTTTGTTGTTTATGACTGTAAATAAAAAAGACAGTGTCACTCAAAACAGCCACAGCCTTTGTTAATACATTGACTAGTTATGTTTAAAAAAATTACCTGCACAGTTATGTACATATGTCTATTTCTGTACAGAAATTTAATTTGTACATTAACAAGCTGCATGATAGCGCTTATTGACTTCCCTGTTAAAGATGTATGAAAAACCTTAAACAAAATAATATTTTATTGAAGCAGCAAAAAATCAAACAGAATATTTGCTGATGCTATTGAACAGACAGCTTTGCAGATTTATTTTTATCTCCCTTACAAGTCACCTCACTGTGAGTGGTGGCAAGATAAATAAATTACTTTCCTCATTCAGCCTTGCTGGTCACAGTTCTGTCTGCCTTACTTGAAGAGCATGTTTTCACGTCTTTCCATATCCTTCTGTCCCATCATATATGTCTTCTGTGTCCCATCATATATGTCTTCCAGCAAAACTGGAAGACATGGATGGATTGATATTTAGAGGTCCTTCAAAACTCTGATCAACTTCAGAAAGTAAATACAAATAACAAAAGGGAGATTTTTTTCTGAATGTTGGATTTCTTGATTTCCATGAATAAATGTATGCAAACTTTCTGTGTAAATTGCTGAGATTAAAGATGTATTCATTTTGAAACTTTTTACACATTTATATCAAAGGTGCCAATAAATTTGGTTGGCATGGTAGCTGTAATACTAGTTAAATTAAGCTAATTATTTGATTACAATTAAATGTGTTTTGACTGACATAACTTTAGAGTTATGTCCCCACCCACTAATACATTAGGGGACAAAAACACACAAGTTATCATATGTTGGATAAAATCAAAGTTATCTTGTGACTTTAGGTTTTATCTTGTGACTTTAGGTTTTATCTTATGACTTTAGGTTTTATCTTGTGACTTTAGGTTTAGGAACTTGTCCTGAGTTTTTAGGATGAGGGTTGGGGGTGGGGTAAGGTTCTAAGTAAATATCCTTCGTTACCTAAATTGTAAACACAGGTTTTAAATAAAGTTAACAAAAACGAAACTTAAGCTTTTAGACGTGGGCGATGCTGAAAAAAATTCTAATGCATATTATCACCGATAAGAATGGTAGATGCGCACCTTCCAGCCTGCTAGGATGTAGAAGAGGGACAATCTGAAGCTATTGTATGGGAGTGATGATCGCTAATAACAGCCATTTAAACGTTGATAACATTCGAATCGGGTGTTTGAACAGGGACAATCAACAATCTGCAATCAACATTTCAGTGCAAGTTTTAGCTATAAAGCTAGTTTTCAACCGTAGTCCCTGGGCAAGATGTGACATGCCAGGTCCACAATTGAAAATGCACAATCCTCTGGATTCTGTAGTTTGTTTTCTTTTGAACTGCAAAAACAACAATTGACCCAACAAAAAGCTGTGATTGCTTGATTACAGGTCATAATTTTCTGCCCTTTTCTGCCTTTCAGATGGAGTGGTTTTTCCTCCCTCCAACAGAAACGGAGCCTAAAATTTTTCCGAATCAGGGGTCTCTGAGCAGTCATCGGCAACATGGGGACAAGACGTTTTCCCTGACCTCTCACATAACCGTCCCCCCAAGCTTTGCTCCAGGAACCAAGATCACCTGCAGGGTGTCCCACCCAGCACTGGATGATCCACTCTATGTCAGTATAGTAGTCGAAAGTCCCCAACCAGGTATGTTTTTGCAGCAAACAAAAAACACTTTTGACCAATATCTCGTGTGATTTTATTCATTTAACATAATGATTAAATTGAAAAATGCAAGTAAAAACAGAAGCATGAAGAGTGCAGTCTGATGTACCTGATACGTTGTATAGATCATTTTCAGTCCAAAAAACAAAACAAAAACTCAGACATTTAAATTGTGACCAAACTCAGCTTAAGCTTCCTGATAAATCTTCTCTCCAATTTAAAAACTTTTTTTTAACACAATCACATTTCTAATGAACCAGTCTTTATATCTTTGTTAATTTTTACGTATTTCAAGAACATTGATTTGAGCATCTGTATTTTCGCACATTTGTTTTCAGTGTTTAAAACAATAATTGCTGGTGTGTTTTATCTCTCTCTCTGCAGATTCCTATTGGTGGGTTCTCGGTTTCCTTGTCGTTACTGTTCTTTTCTTCTATCAGGTCATGAAATAAGTGATTCTCAGGTCATCTTGACTTGAAGCTGAGCCTTAAATGACTTTTTTGTCTGCAAATGTAAACATTTTCAGATCTTACAACTGTTGCCTGCTGAATTTGAAACATTCTGTTTGTCGGAAACGGTCATGTATAGTGATTTTCACAAATTTGCTTTTAAAAGTTTTCTTTCATGTCATAATGCACTAAGCAAGTTTGGATCTTGTATTTCTTTAACCTGTGAAATCTCGATGACCTCAGCAAGAAAACACATTTTCCCAGAGATTAGCCTCTGCACTTTCAATATCTCTGTCTCTCCGACTGAGGTAATAATTTTCAGATTGAAAAGACCAATCTGTGTCTCATATATATTCTCTCTAATAGGAGCGAATAATGGGACTTTCCACTTCCCTCCTGGCGTTAAACTTAAGCTTCATAATTGCATAAATCCAACAAAAACAGCAGCCTAGATTAACTCTCTTTAAAATGAGTTGTTATTTAATGGTGTTTATAGATACTTGAATGTATAACATTTAGAATTCTGTATGTGTTTATTTGGTTCAGTTTTGTTTTGTGTTTAAGCTCCATTGTGACATTGCTCTTTAATTTAATCTTACTTCTGATAGATATAGATTACAGATTTAAATTAATTTTCAATCAACCAAGACGTTTATTTATCTATATGTGGCTGTGAATCTGTGGCTTTATTTAAAGTAACCAGCCCTATTTAATCAGTAAATATTTAACTATGAACCTCAAAGTGCTAAAAACATCGGGATTGTAAGTCTTAATTTCGGGAAAAGGAATAGTTTATTATAAATACAAAAACTGCAGTAAGACTTTGTGATGCCTCTCGATTTGAGTTTCAAAGTAGGATCCTGTGGGAACAAAATAAATACTTAAATTAATTAGAAGTAGAATGAAGATGCCATACAAACGGAAATGTAGGATTTTTTTTACATGTTTATTTTGCACTTCAGGAGGAATTAATGGCTATTTTCTTACACTTTGATGGTATGGTTTTAAATGTTGTAGCTGTTTTTATCTTTCCTTGTCTAGTTGTGTGCCCTAAATTGACTTTCTTTTTTTCTCTTATCTTTCAAAATAAAGTTTTTTAGGACTCAACATTGGTAAGGGTGTTCATCCCTATCAAGAGTTTGTTTGTTTCATTCAATTTTATTCAATTCAAATTTGGTGTAAAGCATGAAAACAACTAAAGAAAAAATTACTAAGAAAAAAAGACCTCACTTGTTCATTTACTCATTTCACCAAATCATCTGTAGTTATATAGGAAAACTTTTGCTCCCTGTAGATAGTTGAATGTTGTGTGTTGGTGACAATTTGCATAAAGGGTAAAGTACCAAATAAATTTAATATTAAGAACTACAAATAAAATTACAAACAATAATACTGAACATTATTATGACACTGGCCAACTTTATGGTTTTAATTGCACAGTAGGCTGCAGCTCACGGATCAGTTTTTAGATTTATTGTGCTAACTTCTTACGGGAAAACAGATCATTGAGCTCCAGCCTTTTTTACAGTTACAAGTTTTATGCCCTTTAGTGGTCCTAAAGGGCATAAATTTAGTGGGATTTAAAAAGGCTCAACAACCTGATAAAGAAGGCTGGTTCTGTTCTTGGGACAACTGTGGAAAATCTGGAGATGATAATGCAAAGAAGGATTCTTCATAAAATCAAAAAAATTATGGACAACCCTGAGCATCCTCTTCATGAGACAGTCACACAACAACAGAGCATCTTCAGTCGGAGGCTTCTTCAGTTTCGCTGCAATACAGACCGCTACAGGAAATCCTTCCTGCCCACAGCCATCATTATCTACAACAACTCCTTAAAGAATTGATTATATGAGCTATACCAACACTTAATTTCCCTATGGGATCAATAAAGTATTTTTGAATTGAATTGAATTGAATTATAGTACATCAGAAAATCCATTCTTCCTTTTTAGTTTTCTATAGCCATAGTATATAAAGCAGCTAATGGGAGAAAGCTAGGTGGAAAACACCCTGGACAGGTTGCCAGTCCATCAATGGGCTACTTTCAAAAAGATGTGTATAAAAAGCTTTCTTGCTCTCGTCTGTTCACGGAGGAAATAGAGGCGTGTTTAAATCTTTTTGGCCAGCGATGTGGTGTTGATGGTCCAGAAGAGTTCTTCAGAAATATACACGTCCGGAAACTTTGTGCCTCTCACCCCTTCCACAGCAGCACCGTCCATGATCAGTGGGAGATGCTGTGGAGGATTTCTCCTGAAATTGTCAACAATCTCTTTGGTCCTCACCACATTTAACCGGCTCACCTCACACCTGTAGTTGGATTTGTCATCGTTGATGATGACCCCCACCATAGTCATGTCATCTGCAAACCTGATCTGGTTTGTACTGTAGGTGGGCATGCAGTCATAGGTCAATAATGTGAAGGGCAGTGGGCTAAGCACACAACCCTACAGAGTGCTGGTTGTGGACAGAAAGCCTTGAACCTTCAAACAATGTATCTATGTGTGTGAAATACATGACAGCTTCCTATAGAATAATGAATTAATTGAGGTCATTCATATTATAGTCATTTAGTCAGTATGGTATCATAGTCCAAAGTTTTGCAGTAACACAATTGCTTCCGAATTTTGTGGTCTGTGCTTTCATGTCGTTCTGCAACATTTTTCAGATGCCCATTAAATAATTACCAAGATGTTTATTGGGTTGAAATTAGCTTTAATTTATTAAACCTAAGCCAAACCCAGAACTAATGATTAACTGACTTGTTGGGTCACAAGTTGCTTAAATAGAACCTTTCGGGCAACATGAAGTAGACTAAACAAATATGATGTTGGCGGTCGAAAGCTGCTTTGCTTGTTCATGACTTGCTTTGTGACCTTAAGATCAAGTTCACTTATGTTGTGCACTTGGAGCAATACCACCTCTGAATGGCTCGCAACAGGAAGGTTCTGGAGAGAACTAGTTAAAGTCCGGACTTAAATCCAATTAAGATGCTGTGTCACAATCTTATACAGGCCGTACTAGATTTAGAGGGAAGTAACTTTTTCTTACAGAGCCAGGCAGGGTTGGATAGCTTAATTTCAGTAAAACTCAGAAACCTGTCATCCCACAAAAATACTCAGATGACTGCAGTTGTCGAAAGAGTAAGAAATGGACAAGAAGCTGAATACAGACAGCTGGTGGACAGCTTTGTGGCATGGTGTGAAAACAATCATCTTACCTTAAATGTGAACAAAACAAAGGACATGATTGTAGATTTCAGAAGAAACATAGTTAAGTCAAACACTGTTTGCATCATGGGAGAACAAGTGGAGGTGGTTGAGGAGTATAAATACCTTGAGTTCACCTGGACAACAGACTGGACTGAAGGCACAACAGTGAAGCCGTCTACAAGAAAGGACAGAGCAGACTGTACTTCTTGAGGAAGCTTAGGTCCTTCAAGGTTTGCAGCAAGATGCTGTAAATCTTCTATGTCTGTTGTAAAGTGTAATGTCTTTGACCATCTGTTGGGTAAGCAGCAACAGAACCAGGGACTTAAAAGGACTCAACAAGCTGATAAAGAAGGTTCTGGTTCTGTTCTGGGGACGACTGTGGAACCTCAGGAGATGATGATGCAAAGAAGGATTTTTCATAAAATCTAGAAAATTATTGACAACCCAGAGCATCCTCTTTATGAGACTATCTTACAATGACAGGGTGTCTTTCGCTGCAACACAGACCGCTACAGGAAATCTTTCCTGCCCACAGCTATCATTATCTACAACAAACCCGTGAAGATTTAGTTAGTATGAGCTACAACAACACCTAATTTCCCGCTGGGATTAATAAAGTATTTTTGAATTTAATTCCAGTTAATAGATGAAATTATCATTTGAAAACTGAATTTTATGTTTTCTTAGGTTATCTTTGATATTAATATTTGTCTGATTATATTTTTTCATAGCCCTATAAATCAATTTCTGCTTGACAGTATGAAAACTTTAATCATGTGTGGTTAAGTGAAAGCATTTTCTAACAATTAAGTGATGCAAAAGAGAAGAATGATGAGAAGAGTCAGGAAGCAAAATTATCCAGTTCAGTTCATGATTTCTTTATTGGCATGAGCAAAAGTTGTAAACATGCATTTGTTTTTAGCAAACTTCAGTTGCATCTCTTATCCTACGTTCAAGTCACAAAACATAATCTCTTCTCTATTCATATGATGATCAGCTGCTAATATTGTTGCACAGTATCAGCAGATAATTAGGGCTGAGTGCTACAGTAATGCATAAATGCATTGTTCTCATGAATTTCTTATTATTATTTACTCTTTTCACAACCTTCAAAATCAGTCCAGAGTAAGGGAAATGAGTTCCATGTATAACCAACAGTCTCCTAAAACCTAAAGGAATTGATATAAACACATTTTCAGTAGCATAAAGTGACATGTAGTATGTACAACGGTTCTCTTATATTAGCTCTACATGATTCCTAAAATGATGTACTACAGTAGCGGTTGGTTGCAGTCGTTGAGGATTCAGTTTTTTTTCCTTTGAAAAGCAAGTGACAAATTTTGGCAAACTTGTGAGCATTGTTGCATTGCACATTGCTTAAGCAATAAGTATTAAGTATCTGATCAGAAAGACATTATACACAGGTCCTTAAAACCACTAAGGAAAGAAAATATACAATCGGCAGTAAGATTAGGAAATGGCAGATACACAGGTCACACAAGTATGGATACCGTTTGCCATGCAGGTTAGAAACAAAGGCCTCTTCCTGGCTGTTATCGTACTGCAGGTGACAGATGAGTCTGGTTTAATGTGAGTCAACGACTGGGGTGGGGGTGGTGGGTCTCAGCCTGGTGGCTCTGGGGTATCCTCATCCTGTCCTCTCGTTCTCCTGCCCAACAACAAACCCTCTGACTACTCTGCTCTCAAAAGAAGGTTGATCAAAGTTCAATGCTACACATTCATCTGTCTATGGCTGTGACTCTCCAATCAAGAGTGAAGAGGCCTTCCTCTGGGTCATTTAGGCGTACAGATTGTCTGTCAGTAGCTGCTTTATGCATCTTTCTGTGTATATGACTGTATTACCACCACCTAAGATAGGAAACCCCAAAAACTGATTCATCACTTTCTGCCTGTGGGTTAGGACTCGAGTTGTATGTATTCATGCAGGAAAAATATGCTGCTGCACTCCTACTACTTTTTCCTGAATAGCCTCTTTTTTGCTTAACTTTTCACACAGGCTTTTTCCCTTTTTTGCATTTCTCCTTTCTTGTCATCCCTGCAGAAGTTTGAGATTTAGGTGAGAGAAAGTTGAACAGGAAATGGAATAAATTACTGGTAAAATCCTATCGGCTAAAAGCTGCGGAGTGGCTGATCACAATTGGACACGTGGAAAAACAACAAATGATTAGACTCCTAATCTAACGTTAGTAATAAGCAATGAATAAAGTGGTTATGATGAATGGAGGGTATTAGTTTGACATGTCAGTGTACGAATGTAGGTCTCTTTAAAACAAAAATGTTATGAACAAGCTTTGGTGTATCTGGAGTAGAAAGACTGCAAACTGTTGTTCAATCTCCTCTTATTTTTCTCTGAGCTCTGTTTGCCTTCTCCCTTCTTTTTTCTTTTTTACCTCCCTCTGTCTGTCTGCCCACTGCAGCCTTCAATAATACATGAGGTGCAGAGACTGGAGAGAGTGAGCGAGACCTCGTGGAAGAACACTGAGAGAAAGCAGCAAGAAACAATGTCGAGAAAGGGGAACAAAGAGTGCAGAGACACATATGTAGGAACACTATTGTTTAGGTGCAGGATGGTTCAATGGAAAACTGTGAAGAGGAAAAAGGCTGATAGAAGGGAGGAGTGACGCTTGGTATTCTTCATTTTTTCCTCTTCCCTGTAATGTTATCTTTAAGTTTGAGTTCATCTGTGATGATGGGAGGAGCTCAGTAGAAGAAGTACACTGCGAATGAAGGATAAAGAGGGAGTCATTAGTCTAATGGATCCTGGATCTGGAAAGCAAAATAAGTACACAACATCTGTAGGAAAATGCAGGCGAAGAACCTATCATTAAAATATTTTGTCTTCAGATTAAATTTAAGATCTCAGTCACATCAGCTCCAATACAGTAACTTACATCATCTGTCATCACAGACTGCACTATTTTTAACAGGGCTTTTATGTGACAGACTGGTGAAGAGTAGTGCATAGCAGTGAAGTGGTGTGAATATCTATTCATCCCCACGTGGAAGGCCTGGGATGAACATGATACATGGTTTTCAATACTATTAACAAATAAGCATGTAAAATGTGTGGCATACACTTGTTTTTGCTTGCCTGAGTTGATACTTGCAGAACCATCTTTAGCTGAAATTGCAGCTACAAGTCTTTGAGGGTATGTCTGAATTTTTCCTTAATTCTTTATTGAAAGAAATCTCAAGCTCCTCTTCTCTGAGCATCACTTTTCAAATGTTGCAGCAGCTCAATTTGATTTAGGACTGGGGTTTGACTAAGCCCTTCAAACACAATAATATGCTCTGATCTAAACATTTCGATTGTAGCTCTGGCTGAATGTTTAGATTTAGTGTGCTGCAGGAAGGGGAACCTAGTCTGCACCAGTCTCAAGTCTTCTGTAACTTCTATCAGGTTGTCTTCCAGAATAGCCCTGTATTTCTCTCCAATCACCTTCCCATCAACTTTGACCACCTTCTCTGTCCCAATGGAAGAAAATCATCCTCCTAGCATGATGCTGCCACTGTCATGTATCCAGTGACGTGCAGTGAGGTTCATGAATGGTGAGGCACTGACTCCTCTGGAATCGGAGAAATTAAATCCAAATTAGAAGCGTCTGTTTCAGTTTTTATCTTATTTGGAACATCTTGTTGTTTTAACAACTTTTAATTATGCTTTAATCAATTCTATACTATTTAACAATGTAATAGCAAGAAAAATAATGTCTTTAATTTTTTTCCCATTAAAATTAAAAATGGTGTGTGATCTCACCTTTGTTTGTTTATGAAGTGCATGAACCTATCTTGCTCTTCAGATATCTCCATCACTCTCATGTAAAAATCATCTTTGTTTGCCTTCATTTTTAAAAATCTGTCTGCTTCACTGGAAAAGATCACTAAGTCGGAAATTTAGTCCTGGATAAATCATTTTCCTATTTTATTTTTCCTACTGTTTTCAGTCTTAACGATACATAGAAGAAGAGCATCCGTTTCCCATTGTGCCTATTGGGCTCAGCACTGTCCCCTAACAGTGAGGCATGGTATTTCCTGCCTCACCCTGTGCATTTTGACTGCTCATTTAAGGCCATCAGAAAGACGAAATATATAACACATATTTGTTAACCATATTAGACAGACTGTAGAATGCATGTGTAGTGCATGTGTAATCAAACATGTATAATGGCGACACTAAGAAAGACGGAAATGAGCATGTGCCTACTGCCTGCTTTGACACAGCACCACCAGAGGTGAGGCACAACACAGCGCTGCCTCACTCTGCACTTCTTTCATGTAGTTGAGAAAACAATTCATTCATTATTATATTATATAGGTTCTGTGATTTTGACCATAAAAAATTTGAAACATAATAGAAAACAAATTTACAAAACAGATAAGTTGAAACATTGACTTTCTATCATAATTTTTAGTGCCGATTTTACTTGTCATGATGACAGGTAAAGCACTGCCACACCTGCCTCCCCTGACTGCACATCACTGCATGTATCACTGTAGGGATGGTCTGTTCAGTTTGATGAGCTGTGTCTGTTGTTCTCCACACTTAGTGTTTTGCATGTATGTTTGCTGTGTCCACGGCATGATTTGTGGAAAATTGAGGGATTGCTGAAGGATTGCTGTGGTTGGAAAGTCTGCATCAACGGGGCCCAACCTCACGCCAATGACTGACGCAATCTGCTGGGATTCCTTAAATAGGAAACTTTTTAACTGATTGGAATGTTTGTATAATTGTATTGAAATGACTTCTTGTTAAGTGCCTTGAGATGACATCTGTTGTGAATCGGCGCTATATAAATAAACTGAATTGAATTGAAAATAGCAAATAGTGTTTTATATGACTTTCTTTCAAAAGAGCTTTCTTCTTTACCCTAAAGACCAAATTTGTGGAGTGTGTAACTCCTAGTCTCTCTGTCAGCAGAGTCTCCCATCTCCAGAGCCACCATGGGTCTCCTAGTTGCCTCGCTGCATCCTCCAAGACATGGGCAGTCATTAAAGGTTGGATCTTTTTCCTTTTTTTTCCATTTTCGTTTGTGCTAAGTCAGTTTTATATTCCAGGGAACTACACTCTTTATCTCGTTAAATACTTTGCTATCATAGCTTTTTTGTTTTGTCCTCTAATGAAAATGTGACTCATGTAAATATCCATAATGTTGACAGTCTCATTTCTGTACCTGCAACCTGTTATCCATATGGAGTGTATGCTTCATAGTTAAGCTCTTTTTTGTGTTGGTCTATCACATAAAATCCCAATAAAATCAATTTAAGTGTGTGACTGTAACATGAGCAACTTGAGAAATTGTGGAAAAAGTGCAATACTTTTGCAAGTCACTGTATGTTATTAAAAATCAGAAGAGAAGCTTTCACTTGTCCCCCTTTTTAAAAGTCTGGGGTTAAAACTCATAAATCTTAGTATTACTAAAACAAAACAAAACCATCCTCTACTTACAGAATATTATTCCAACCACAATGACTCCAATGATGCCCATCATGATCATCATCTGTTAAGAGGAAATTGAAACAAAATCCTTCAGTTTTTAGCTTGAAAACAGATCGAAACAACACCTGAACAACACAAGAGAAAAATAACATCCTGGACTGTTGGTATTTCTTGTGGTTTACTTATATAATCCCTTTAGTTTCCGCTAAAACTCTTCAGTAGCTGACGTCTTTCTCCTTTTTTCCCTGGGGCATCATTGCAGGCCTCAGCAGTAGCTCATTAACAGATTATAATGTCTCAACACACCAAACTCAGACATTATCAGTTTCTCTGTGATGAAACACTCAAATGCGCCCACCTTGCAGTTCTTCCACCAGTACTTGTTTTTTAGCTTGGCTGCGCAGCTTTCAAACTGGGAGGCTCCGGCCTGGAGAGCATCTGCTCTGTCATCCAACTCTGAAAGCTTCTGGTCCCTTTCCAAAACCTTGTCCACGTTCACCCTCATAATATCCACCACCTAGAGACGGCAATGAGGTGGCATTTGGCGACAGAGGAGGAGGGGAACAGAAAGGATTAAAAGATTGACGGAGGAAATAAAATTGGTTTGCCTGAGCCTATAAATCACAAAGATGATAGTGTTTTATCTTCTTTCAAACATTTCAGTGGAATTAAAAAAGAAGTACACAGGACAGGTTTGGAAACTTGGTTTATCTCACCTCTTCAACTTGGGCCTGTGTCTGCTGAAGCCTGCGGTTGCTGCTGGTGTTGGGTGGGCCTGGAGGTGCACCACCTGGGGCTCCATCTGCACCTGGAGCACCAGGAGGTCCAGCAGCTGGAGGGGCAGCAGCGTCAGGGGCAGACCTTTAAGCAGAAAAACAACAAACACTTAAACCATTCAATTCTTATGTGGTGTGGGTGCCGTATAACAAATCTCAAGATCCATGTATAAAATATTAAGAGAGCACCTCTTCAAACTCTTTGCATTTTCTCCAATTTCACTATTTATTACGGTATGCTTGAGTAAAATGAACTTTTCTTGTTTATTCGGTGAACCACTGGCCATATGAAAACATTAAAATATTGTTGTTTCATGACTTCATTTGCTGAAGATGACAAAACAACACAATACTGTTTTTGAACCTTAAATAACACATAGAAATCAAGTTCATCTTCATGCTTAAACAACATAGTATTGATGTTTGAACTTAGAATGAGCTCAAAAACCAACATTTATTGGAATTACTCTGGTTTTCAGTCACAGCTTTTATGTCTCTTCAGACTCTTCACCAGTCATTCATGATGCTGCTGGGTTCAGGTATTATTAACCTGATGAGCGCAGAATAGTGTGTGAAATATATATGTTATATAAAAGGTCTTAAAAAAGGTCTTAAGAAAACAACTTTAATGTATGTAGACATCCCAGCTATAGAATAAGTAGATGTAATCTGAGTTATAAAATAGGACACTTTGCAAGCAGCAGCTCAGTTCAGGGAACACTGAACAACAATACAGATTGAGCAAGGATGCTATAATGCATTCGATCACGATCATCATCACAATGTCATAATTGCAAAGCACTGCTTGGATGCAGTATATGATGGGATGTTACATTTTATGTGTGATGCATTAAAACTCAATCAGATTTTTGGCCATTTGGAGGGGTTTTAGCTATCTGTACAATTAATTGGGCAAGATCAGGGAGAAGGGGACAGCAAGGTGATGATATATTGCAATCAATGTCATGTTTTCCTGCTGTAAAGCCTTGGATTACGCAAAAAAGGCAAAGTGCATCACAAAGATAAATACAATAAAGAGAAAGGAATAAAAAAGAAAGTAGAGCCTAGTGATGCAGGTTTTAAATTTATAGGTGGAAATAAATGATACAAAAACAGAAATTGTCATCTGGAAAAAATAAGAAAAAGAAGGCAAAGGGAAAAGAGGAGCAGGATCAAAAATGGATTAAAGAAACTCCACAAAGAGAACAGCCACTGAGGCAGATGCTGGGAATGAAAGTCACAGCTCAGCAGGGGCGGCTCCAGAAATGTTTATAGTAAAGTGGGTCAGATGAGGGCCACTAATAATCTTGAAGGCACAAAGAACCAAAAAGCCCAATTTTGAAAAAGTTTCAGAAGTTTTATGATGCTGTTGTCAGCTACATATACAGGGAAGTATGTGTGCTTGTGTGTTAGTGTGTGTGTGTATATGACCAAAAATGAGCGGGACAGCGTGGCATCCAATAAAGATTGCAGAAAAAAAATAGAATTAAATAAAGAAAATACTTCAGTTAACTGAAACATGTTTTCCCAAATATTTTATTGATAATAATCTCATAATATTAAATAGTATTATACTAATAGAGCCAGTAGGGAGCTCTCCAGCTGCTGGCTCCGACCCCCTCAGGAGCGCCTCTGCTGCCAATGGAATAAAAAAAAGGAAATAAAAACTTTTCAATAAGCAAACGATGCCAGAAATAAGATAATATTATATTTTAAACGTGAGTATTTTGAGGATATTAAACCACCACAGTTTAAATATCCTAAAGGATTAGCTATGGCAGTAATCCAACTCTATCTGCATAATTTAAGAGATGTGACGACAATTTCCACATGCGTCAGCAAAAAAAAAACAAACAAAAAAACAGCAAAGTGAAATAAAACAGCTTAATTTTTGTTCCTACGTTGAACGCATCCAATTGATTAAGAACTGAATATAGATTCATCCGGATCAGCCTCTCAGGTCTTTTGCATTGTTTGTTGTAAAAAACAAAAGGCGCAATAGAGAATCCGCATTAATACTCACATCTTCTATGCAGCTGTTTGAACTGACTCACGGGCAGCGGTGGAAGTGAGGAAGGAGAGGGAGGGTCCTAAAGTAATAGTAATAATAATAATAAAATAATCCCTGGAAAAAAAGTGATGCGGATCTGAAGGCACTTATACTGTGAAAAAAATAATTTGAGATTTTAATTAGTAAAGAGGTTTAAGTAGCTTCACAAAAGGGCGGGGAGTCTTCTTGGCGCAGTGGAGATCTTCTAGCGATGAATTTATACTGCAAGTCGTCAGCAAAGTACTGCAATAGCGAGCCACGTATACAGGTCGGGCAATAAGTCACTGTTGTGGCTGGCGAATGATGGAGAACAATGCAAGTTCAAGAGGAGAGGAGCGCTTCTAAATTATAATCCAAGCAGGACATGAATCCATGGCTGTTCGGGTCCCAGCGGGGCTGCTGCGTCCAGCTCTTCCAAGTGATGCTGAGTGCTTGGAGCAGCTCCTGGATGCTGATGGAGGACGCAGCGCCGATTGGCTGGCCGCTTTGGTAGTTTCCTCTTCTAAAAAGCTACAAACAAAATTCAAGATCAGGAAAAATCTAGTGCACTCATGAGAAACCAGCTGTTCCTCTTTGACTCCTGCCTCCTCCTCCTCTATTTCTCTCTGCGCGTCTTGTGGGGAAGTGCGGTACTTTCGTTCATGCAAAGTGTTTCAGCTGCAATAATGCGTCTCCTCACTTGGACTACGACAGTGCGGCACCCCCGCCCCCCTCGCTCCCCTCCCATTCCCTCCTCTCAGGCTTTGCAGTGCTGCAGCTCTCCGTGTTGGATGGGGCGGCGGGACCAGACTGCGGTATAGTGGACAACCAAAGGAGTGTTGACTCGACTGTTTTCCTCTCCCTGGCCCGGGATTCTCCCAATTACCCCCAGCTACTGTATCACATTTCTGTTTGCAATGGCTTCTGTTTGACTCGAGTCCAGCCTGTTTAAATACGCACCGTGAGCACTTTGACAGACCCACTTATTCGACAAAAGTAACAGTTAAATCAGCCGTGCAAAATTGAGGTCCTAAAGCAAACGCGTAATTGAAAGAGGGGAGAGCACGACTCCATGTGCACTTAAAAACATATAGTTTATATCAAAGGATAAAGATGTTTCAATGGATTTCAGCTAATACATGTTTTGTTTACTGATATATATCTTTAAATAAAACGTTTTATTTTATGTCGATTTTAACATTGATTTTGATCATTCATTTACCCAGGCTTGCTCTATTGAGGTCACAGATTTCTTTTGCAAGGGACACCTATCCTGCATCAGCTGCAAAAATCATAAAACTGATCATTCAACCTTTTTTATCTTCTTTTAATGCTTTTGCAACTACATTGTTCATTTAGGGCAAAAAAGTACACTGAATGTTTAAATGAAGAGACACAGTTTATCTGTCCATCCCACTTTCATCAGTTGCCAAATGGTTTAGTTTGTTCCGGTTCTTAGAAAGGGGTCAACTGCAGCGCTGACGGACATGATGGGGTCCAACGTCTTTAGACACCTTTCAGTCATAAGAACCATTGCGATTGACACAATGCTGCAGCAGTCTCTCTTTTAGCTTAGGCAGCTCTGATCCTGTTGGTGGTATTTGTTGGTTGAACCAGAAGCTGTTCCCATTCCAACTCAGTGCAAGACGCCCTGACTCAAGTGCCTCATCATGTCTATGTGTAGTAGAGGAATAGAAAACCGATACGCTCTAAATCCCCAACATTCATGATGTTAGTTCAGTAAAACTGAATCAATTACAGAAAGTTGTATGTTTAATTAGTAGTCCAATCTGGTAGGTTAGTTGTCCTTTTAACAAACAGGAGTCAAATAAGTGGCCCTAAAAATAAGGAAGAAGGCAGATAATGCTCTATATGCTGGTTATAATACATTACTCTCAAAATCAGACTAATTGGGTTGTTGCGGGCACAAAAGCAGTGTACTTTGATTAAAAAGTTGATTGGATAGAATGAAAAATGTGAAGAAGTGTAGAAATGATAAGCTGCTCAGCAGAAATGATCTCAAACGCTTTAAAATGGAAATTAAAAACAGAACTATTTCGAGAAAAACAGAAAGCTTCCATTCAAATGGATAAAAAAAGGCAATGTCAAAAGTTAGCTCCAGACTAAAGGTCAACATCTATCAAGAGATGAGCACTTTTTATGGACTGATGAAGGCCAGATTATTATTACAAGCTGCGAACAACTTGCAACCAAACGTTAAATTCAAGTCCCACCACACTGTGAAGCATAGTAGCTGATGAATTATCCGATGGGGATCTTTCTCTGAATAAGTCGGACCCACTTATGTCATACCAGGGATTAAAGATCAGTTTGATTGCACCCCAACACTTGAAGAGAACAAGTTGCTTCGTGCCAAAGAGGAAATGATCCTTTCAACAAGCAAAGAACCTCAAAACGACCAGCAAGTGAGCAGCATCTTGGATTCAGATCAACAAGAATTATGCAGGGGCCCCATTAGTTCAAGTTTTTGAGCTGCCTAATTTTGCCTTTCATCACTTTCTGAAGAGTAATAACAAATGTAACATTTTTTTCTTGCATTGATTTGGAATAGAAAAGCCAGTATCTCCAAAGGAATCGCAAATGGTAACTATTAAACCCACTTCTATTATTTCAACACAGTTAACAATTTCCCTTTTTATTTGTAATTTATGCTTCAAAACTGACCTTCCTGATCATTTACAGCCATGATGAGTGATTTTAAAAAGTGAATTAGTTTGGAATAACATTCAATTCAATTCAAAAATACTTTATTGATCACAGAGGGAAATTAAGTGTTGGTGTAGCGCATACAATTAATTCTTTAAGGAGTTGTTGTAGATCATGATGGCTGTTGGCAATAAATATTTCCTGTAGTGGTCTCTGTTGCAGCGAAACTGAAGAAGCCTCCGACTGAAGACACTCTGTTTTTGCAGGATCACTTTGTTGTTGCAGGATCCTGATATAACATGCATATATCAGGGTTCACTTTCCAGTTAAAGTTTTCCATGAGTTTTCAAAAACCTTTAACCAATTTTTCCATGACCAAGATAACACATTTGAGCATCAATTTAAAGTGTTATCCGCATTTACTGGTTGATTTTGAGTCTGTTTACAATAATCTTTCTGCATATTGCATTCACTTGAAAAAAAGCTGTTTTTCTGAATTAACGAGTTAAGTTTTACAAAAAACAAAACAAAAAAAAATGACTCAGTTTTTCTGAAATAACGAGAAACTGTGGGTGGCATTGCCCTGCGATAGACTGGCGACATATCCAGGGTGTACCCCACATTTGTTCGATGACCGATGGCACCAGCAGCACCGCGACCCTGCAAGGGTAAGCGATAGACGATGGATGGGAGGATGTTAATGCCTGTAGGCATTATTAACTAACTAAGTAAGAGGAACTCAAATATGTCCTGTTTCCATCCATCCATTGCCTATACCGCTTATCTTTTGCAGGGTGGCAGGGGCTGCTGGTGCCGGTCGAGCGGTCATCAGGTGAAAGGTGGGGTACACCCTGGAGGTCGCCTGTCCATCGCAGATCCCTTTTGTTCAGTTTAATTCACTTTTACTTTGTCTTGGGATTGAGAAACTGGGAAAATACTCTTGTCTCTAAACAATGTAGATACAGTGGCTTGCAAAAGTATTCGGCCCCCTTGAATTTTTCCACATTTTGTCACATTACAGCCACAAACATGAATCAATTTTATTGGAATTCCACGTAAAAGACCAATACAAAGTGGTGTACATGTGAGAAGTGGAACGAAAATCATACATGATTCCAAACATTTTTTACAAATAAATAACTGAAAAGTGGGGTGTGCGTAATTATTCAGCCCCCTGAGTCAATACTTTGCAGAACCACCTTTTGCTGCAATTCCAGCTGCCAGTCTTTTAGGGTATGTCTCTACTAGCTTTGCACATCTAGAGACTGAAAGTCTTGCCCATTCTTCTTTGCAAAACAGCTCCAGCTCAGTCAGAATAGATGGACAGCATTTGTGAACAGCAGTTTTCAGATCTTGCCACAGATTCTCGATTGGATTTAGATCTGGACTTTGACTGGGCCATTCTAACACATGGATATGTTTTGTTTTAAACCATTCCATTGTTGCCCTGGCTTTATGTTTAAGGTCGTTGTCCTGCTGGAAGGTGAACCTCCGCCCCAGTCTCAAGTCTCTTGCAGAGGTTTTCTTCCAAGATTCCCCTGTATTTGGCTCCATCCATCTTCCCATCAACTCTGACCGGCTTCCCTGTCCCTGCTGAAGAGAAGCACCCCCAGAGCATGATGCTGCCACCACCATATTTGACAGTGGGGATGGTGTGTTCAGAGTGATATGCAGTGTTAGTTTTCCGCCACACATAGCGTTTTGCATTTTGGTCTCATCTGACCAGAGCACCTTCTTCCACATGTTTGCTGTGTCCCCCACATGGCTTGTGGCAAACTGCAAACGGGACTTCTTATGGTTTTCCTTTAACAATGGCTTTCTTCTTGCCACTCTTCCATAAAGGCCAACTTTGTGCAGTGCACGACTAATAGTTGTCCTATGGACAGATTCCCCCACTTGAGCTGTAGATCTCTGCAGCTCATCCAGAGTCACCATGGGCCTCTTGGCTGCATTTCTGATCAGCGCTCTCCTTGTTCGGCCTGTGAGTTTAGGTGGATGGCCTTGTCTTGGTAGGTTTACAGTTGTGCCATACTCCTTCCATTTCTGAATGATCGCTTGAACAGTGCTCCGTGGGATGTTCAAGGCTTGGGAAATCTTTTTGTAACCTAAGCCTGCTTTAAATTTCTCAATAACTTTATCCCTGACCTGTCTGGTGTTTTCTTTGGACTTCATGGTGTTGTTGCTCCCACCATTCTCTTAGACAACCTCTGAGGCCGTCACAGGGCAGCTGTAATTGTACTGACATTAGATTACACACAGGTGCACTCTATTTAGTCATTAGCACTCATCAGGCAATGTCTATGGGCAACTGACTGCACTAAGACCAAAGGGGGCTGAATAATTACGCACACCCCACTTTTCAGTTATTTATTTGTAAAAAATGTTTGGAATCATGTATGATTTTCGTTCCACTTCTCACGTGTACACCACTTTGTATTGGTCTTTCACGTGGAATTCCAATAAAATTGATTCATGTTTGTGGCTGTAATGTGACAAAATGTGGAAAAGTTCAAGGGGGCCAAATACTTTTGCAAGCCACTGTATGATCATTAGGCTTATATGGTCGACTTTGCACAGACATCTGAGGAATATGCACTTATTCAGGTGTACTGCCCCCCACAGTTTATCTCGTTTATTCAGAAAAACAGAGCTTATTTTTCAAGTGAATGCAATATGCTTCTGTATTTTCCAGATTTAACTTCATAACTTTTTTTAAAGAGACATCATACAAAACCAATTTGAGTTTTAAAGTATATGCTGTTCTCTTGTCAAAAACATACAGGTAAATACTTTTTCACTTAAAGTTCGCCAATCAGTGTCAATCGCGGCCCCATTGAGTTGTTAAACACTTGTTCACTGAAATTTACTTTTTGTTAATTTAGTAATTCTTACTTTTACCAGCAGAGGGAGTTGCATGTAAAGTGACCAGCCCTAGTCCCTGTGTATCAGAGGCCTTCTTCTCACCATCATTTGAAACATTGAACGTCTTATTGCACAACTTACACTTAGCGTGTCTTGAGTCTGCATCCTTTTGCAGCCAGCTTCGACATTTGTCCATAAAATGACACGCAATGGTGAAATTACATTTCCTTGGCATTTTGAACTCATTTTAGCTTGCATGCACCGAACTGCTTTAGAATTAGCTCAGTGAGCTACATTTAAGGGCCTCTGAGGGAGTTGTGTCACCTGCCTGATTAAAACTATACAAAATAATCCCGACTTATAGTTATTGATCCGTTTATTAATTTTGCATTATTTTTCAAAGTATGAACATTGATTTTGTAAAATTCCCAAACTGCCAGGGCCCGTAACTTGGATTGTCAAATTCCATGACTTTTCAAGGTTTTTCATGACTGTACGAACACATTTGTGTGTTTTTGTCACACTTATCTTTGTGAACCTCTCTTGGTGGGCTTGAACTTTTGGTCTACTTCCACCTGCCCAAGCAGGAAAAATAAATCTGGTGTAAAATAAGTGTAACAAATAAATAAAATGGGAATTTTATTGATCATGTTATGATGTATTTTCAGCGTGCTTACAGGCTTTTACACAATCTCCACAAAGTCCAAAAACTACAGGTACACAACGGTCTAAACATATCTTCTCATTCAATCATCCAACATAACTGTGATATGATGAATTCACTGGTAAAAACTGTGACAGTCCTTGAGTGAGGCGTATTGTGATGTTAGCGATGCTTCCCCGTGCGGTTAAAGCGTCTGTAGAGGAATTTGATCCTCTTCTCCAAGTTGTGTCTCTCCAGAGTCATCATCCTGTCTCCAACCATCTTTTTTTTCCTCGTCAAACGCTGCAGCTCGTTACCTCTAAAACCTTTCAGCCAGCAGGGGGCGTTAATGAGGTCTTTAGGATGCACTTTGAAGTCCCCTAGACACAAAAAAGTCAAATCTAATTACTGCACAGAATATGTTTAAAAAGAATACTACATATTTTTTGTACCATTGTCTGTTTACATTTTCTGTAACAGTGATGTTTTTTTTATATTGAAAAAAAATCAATATCAACTATCTTGTTCACATACAAGCTAATTAAAATAAAATATTTATGGTGAAATGAAAATCTATATTTAGAATATAATTTATTTACTTACCTAAGATGCCGATGTTGTCATAAACTCCAAACATGCTTCTCTTCTCCGTCCACCTGTCAACTTCTTTTGGCTGAGGAATAGCATGCATCCTGATCTGGCAGCACGACCCTGAAAAACACATCACGGCAATCAGCACTGAGTTTATTAAAATGTATTCCAACAGGTATTAATTACGTTTACAGCATCGAAAGCTGGTAGAATAACAGATTTTCATTTCATTTATGACCTTCATGTCTTAAATTTATAAAGCTTGTTAAATGGAAGATCCTTAATGTAGTTAGGATTTTGCATAACTATTTTTAGACATGTTTAAGGTATAACATGACTTTAAACAACCAAAGCGCATAACATAACATTACTGGGGTGGCAGCAGAATCATTGAAAAAAAAAACATGGAGAATTGCAAGTTTAGAAACAACGAATATGACACTGATAACATCTGAAATGCATAGTTAAAATGTCTAAAATCATACACATTATATACCCCCCCCAACAACTGAATACAAAAAGAGGAGCTATAGGAACACATTGACTACTTGAGAATAAAAACCATGAGAATAGCTAAAATAGAGTAGGCTACCTATTGTCTCCAGACCAACCTAATTAGAATTATTTATATGAAATGTAATTAAATAGACAGGATTGTTATTTCAGGATATCATTTCAGCCTTAGAACATAAAGCATTTCAGAACTTGAAATGTTTTTATAAACAAATGTCAAATTTATATGAAGAATTTAAATTTACAGTTGTTTCTTGTTTATAACTTCTGGCACCTAAACTGGCCTGATCAATATCTAAACTTATTTTGCGAGCAAGTCATGGTTTATTATCATGATTTATCATCGTTTACACAAAATTTGTAATGGGGTTAAGATCTGAAGAGTTTTCTGGCTATTAATTATTATTCGGCAGCATAATGTTCCACATTTTAATCTTTAAACATGGTGCACTATCAAGCAGAATATTTCACAGATAGTCACCAAATTGTGCCGGCATGGGAGAATTGTGGCTGTTTTCATCTGTTTGGTCTTACTTATTATTAATGGCAGTGCTCAAACTAATCAACAGGATGCCTGTAATCGAGCTGACGGAAGAGGAGAGATGGACATGTTTGTGACAGTGAAAAGAAAAGCGACAGAGGCAAGAAAAGCAAGTGACAGAAAACGTCCAGGAAATACGACAAAACCTACATAATACCTGGATTTACCGGGAATGCTAAATGTTAAGCACTTTTCATGTCTTCTGATAAGCTAAAATATAAGCAATACCTTTGCAAATTTTGCACACAAAGTAAAAAGCCTTTTTGAAAAGGAATAAGCTGATGATGCTGACAAGTAACCAATGTTTACAGAAGTTTTGAATGCCCATCCTGGTGAATTATTGCACTAGTTCTGTATTGAGAATCACAGTTGCCATTGCTAATTTTATTATTCTGAAATGATAATCAGGTAATTGAATTAAGAATGCTGGTGCCAGTAGTTGGATGGATAAATAAATTTGATCATCTTCTCAATAGTATTTAAATTCGGGGGGGATGACAGAAAATAATTGAGAACCACAGCCTTAGGAGAGGACCGTCCTGGTGCATGATGGGACACTCTGAAGAGGATGATTTCAAATACATATTTCATAGAAGTATTTTATGCAGCTGTAATGATGATAAATCAGGCTCTGAAATGAAACTGGTAATGGACAAATCAGGTTAACTGGTTCTGACCTGTGGTAATGGTCCTGACTGGGAGCAGCAGGGTTCCAGCAGAGTGAAAGAAGGTCGACCCAGCTCTCAACAAACCTCCGAGGGCAAACATCTCCCAGTCCAGTCTTCTGACAGAGATTCATTAGTCAGATCTTATACAGAATATAAACTCAGTCAACATCTATCACAGACTGAGCTTTCTTAGCCTCTTTATATATATCTATATTGACCCTTAGCTTTAGCATTAGCTTCAGCTAACACGTTGCGTAAAAGTCGATGTTGAAACTTATACCCGTGTTCTCGCTCAATAAGAGTCGTGTTTCACGTGATGCTTACCTGGTAAGAACACAAAATAATTATTGTCAGAGATATAATAACAAAAACATGTTATTATCACTTCGACATGCTCTCTATGACCGCTGCCGTCTTTCCAACATGTCCCACAATGCAACGCGGCTGTACCGTAGTCTCTTTTAAGCGGCGCAAGACAAAAACGTCGTATTTTGATGATAATTGCATTGTTTTCCCTTTACTGACAGTAGAAGGGTACGGAAGCCTAGAGCTGCCACCCAGGTGTGATAAAATAGAGCGTTATAACGTGATAACTTTATTGTTCGAACAACATAACATTTTTGTTTATACAATATATATATATATATATATATATATATATATATATATATATATATATATATATATATATATATATATATATATATATATATATTGTACAAACATTAAAAATATACTGTCGAACAATATATTTTATTGTAAGAATGTCAGACGTGCTGTGTTCAGAAACCCAAATTAGGCTGATGTGGAGTTTGCTCATTTTTGAGAACCGGCAGCTACGACCTGGTAGCAACATGGCAACAAACACGTTTTAGCTTCCTTCTCAGTGTACGCATGCTCATTTAGATACTGTCCAGGCTGTGCAATAACAGCAAAATATCTCCATGCTTCAATCCAAGCGTGAAATAGAACTTTATCAGCTCAGATAGATGAAACATTTGCTCAATCACTAATTTGTCCCATCATCAACTTTATGTTTCAAAATTATTATTTTCAAGGAATATATAACACTTTATTGTACAACAAAATATATTGTTAGAACAATATAGCCTACTATTCATGTTTGTACAAAAAATATATTGTTCGAACAATATAATATTTTTATTGTAAGAACATAAAATGTTTTTGTTATAATGTGATAAATACGTATATTGTTAAAAATGTGAAAATTATATTTTAAGAACATGATAGTATATTGTACAAATGAAAAAGTTATATTGTTTGTACAATAAAGTTATCACATTATAACGTGATATAGCTCTATTTTTATTTCACCTTGGGTGGCAGCTCTATGCTTCCGTAATACGGAGTTTTTGGTAATGGGTGACAGATTTGCAAACCAAAAAACAAACAAAAAAAACGTTTCATTTGCCTGCCAGACCAAAATAAGGTGAATAGAAATATAAGTTTAATCAAGATGCGCTTTTGTGCCTTTCTATGGACAAAATGTGTGTTTTGATGATCTTCTCAGCATAAGAGTACTGTGCACATATATCCTCTCTTTGTAAAAGGATGAATAAGAAATTAAGTAAAACATCTAAGCATAAATTTTTTTTTACTAATTCACATAAACTCCAGTTCAGTAAATTACTAAACTATGTTTATGCTGTATGTTGTGCATTAAGGCCAAGTTGGGACATAATTACTTATAATTATCACTTCATTATTGGGGGCCCACAGAGACCTTAAAATGAGCAGCTCAAAGTTTAAGCCATGTGGAACAAATTGTTCAAAGACAATACCCCGCTAAAACTTTCACCATGGTCTATTCAATTGAAACCACCCACATTAAAACACAATGTAAACATATGGTCTGTAGCGCAAACCGCATCATCCCACTACTCTTCAACCAGTGAAAAAAAAGGAAGCTGAAATTTCCACTTGTGGGTTAGGGTTTTACATTATTTTGATCAATAGCTGGTCTTTTAGTTGATGCTCAGTGTTTTCTTCATTCACTGGGACCTTTGTCGTGTTCCCGGTTTTGCTTTTTTCCTGCAAGAAAACAAGAATATAAACAATCAATTTTCTTTAAGGGGCACTCTGGAGATCATAAGCAAAATGTTAGGTAATCTAACACCTACACTCACAGTTACAAGTCCTGGCCTCTACTAGTTTTGTACATCCTAAAACTGCAATTTTTTTCAATTTCCTTCTTTGTAAAATAGTGCAAGTACCTACCACTCTCTTTCCGTACATTTAAGTTTTGAAGTACATTTACATATTCCGTTTTATGCAACAATCAGTTTCATCCTCTATAGTCTTAAGAATAAGTATACCAAAACATGTAATCTAGAATAGATTCTGTCACTTAGCACGTTCAGTACCAGTAGGTGTTTGCATAAATTGTTGTAAAGAAAAATATTACACAAATTACAACCTTAATATATATAATTCAACATCAAGGGTGCAGTTTTTTTTGTGTACAGACGGTTTACAGTTCCTTTTAAGTTGTGTCTACATTAGATGAAAGCCTGTTGCCATTTCCATAGAAAATAAATAAATAAGCACCTAATATGTGACCTCCAGGGTCACATGAAGGCAATAACAAGGTCAGCCTTCTATCACCTGAAGAACATTTCTAGGATTAAAGGACTGATGTCGCAACAGGACCTCAAAAAACTCATCCATGTATTTATCTTTAGTTGGATTGGTTACTGTAACAGCGTCTTCACAGGTCTGCCTAAAAAGTCAATTAGACTGCAGCTGATCCAGAACGCTGCTGCTCGCGTCCTCTAGTTTACTAGTTTATAAATCATTGAACGGCTTAGCACCAAAGTATGTTGAAGATCTACTGTTACTATACCAACCCCCCAGACCACTCAGATCCTCTAATTCCAGTCTACTCAACATCCCTAGAATTAGAACCAAACATGGAGAAGCAGCTTTCAGTTTCTATGCTTCTCTAATCCTGAACAAACTTCCAGACAACTGCAAAGCTGCAGAAACACTGGTTCTTTTAAATCACAACTAAAAACATATCTGTTTAGAGCTACTTTTGAGTAATGCTTTGATGTATCATATGTTTTGTGTGTGCTTTACCCCTTAATCATGTAAAGCTCCTTGAATTACCTTGTCATTGAAAGTGGGCTATACAAATAAAATTGCCTTGCCTAATACTTAGAAGGTATACTTAAAGAAATTAAACGAATGTGATGAATTAAACTGGCTGGTGAAAAGATTTGATCTAAAGCAGGTTGAACTAAACAGGTCTGATGAAAACCTATAGCCACATGTAGAATTTTTGTGTCTTTCGTTTACATTTTAAATCATGATGTTTATATTTGTAATCTAATGAGACTATTCACAATATTCACATATTCTGTTCAGGGTTGCATATAGCTTTTTCTTGTTTAACTGAGTTGGAGACATATGGAGCAAGGCTAACACAGAGAGATAAAAAATGCTTGTACATGCTTACTTAAAATCTCAAGGTCAACAAACATGGTCATTATGCAAAAGCCCACATGGAAAACCCCTAGCCAAGAAAACATGAAGTTTCTTAAAATGCTGGTCATAGTTTTAAGGAACCAACCAAATGTCATGCAGATGAGTTCCTTTTATGATAAATGATCTAATTTCAAATAATAATACCTTCACGGAATATTTAAATGATTAATCATTTCATTTTCCTGTTTAACAAGTAAGAAAGAAAGAAAGAAAGAAAGAAAGAAAGAAAGAAAGAAAGAAAGAAAGAAAGAAAGAAAGAAAGAAAGAAAGAAAGAAAGAAAGAAAGAAAGAAAGAAAGAAAGAAAGAAAGGTCAATCTTGTAATTCCTTCATTTTTTTCTAAATAACTTCTACCTCTACCAAGGAACCTCCAGCACATTTTGTGCCCTTTATATGTTATAGACCTCAGAAAAGAAAACTAAAATCATCCATAAGAAAACTGGAAATTGATATTGGCCAGAAAGAGCCTGATTGTTGGATCTCTCTTAGAAGTAAATTTGAAATTTAATGCAAAGTATTACTTCAGCTCTGACTAATGGCTAATGTGTTTCTTACTCTGTCCTGTCGTCTTTATCAGCTGCTGCTCAGGGTGAGATACCTGCCTGTGGTTACAGACAAGGTGAGGAACCACTTCCTCAACTTAATAAGGGTAGTGGACTGGTAGTGGAGGAGATGTGGTTCAGTTATGAACCACTCAGAAGAAAGAAAGGGATTATAGTGTCAGATGGAAGTTGTTTTTTATAGTTAAATATTTCTATAATTACATAATTTGCAACCGAACCATATTTTCTTATCCTCCTCTTTCTCTTCCAACATCACGATAATCCCACAGCTTTCTGGGACTTTCTTGGCCACTAAATCTATATCCAGAGTGGTCATCAAGAGCAATGAAAGTCCATCTAACTAGTCTAATGTATTACTGTTATGCAGATCACAAATGCATGGCACTTAAAATAATATTAACTAACAAATTCAAGGAGGCCATTGCAATGGCAAGAATTGCACCAGTTGATATTGCAATGAAAACTGCAACTACAATGTGCAGCTCCACATTTCTGATAGTTGTGGAAAAGTAGCAACAGGTTTTCCATAATTGATGTAAGGGACACAACAAACACTAAAGAAGGTGCTCTTCTCAGATGAAATCAAAATTAAACCTTTTGACCCACAGACAAACACTAAACTGGGGAGGAAAACTAATACTGCACATCTCCCTGACTCTCCATGTGAGACAGTGATGGAAGCATCATGAAGGACTTTTTTAAAACCAATTAGATTCAGCTTGAGCTATTTTACAAAGAAGAGACAAAGATTTCAGTTTCAAGACTTGCAAAACTGGTAGAGACATACTCCAAAGACATGCAGCATCAACTGCAGTAAAAGGTGGTTCTACAAAGGGGGCTGTGAGGTGAGCTGAATACAAATGCAATTTAGTTTGTTGTTGTAGCATGACATAATGGGAAGAAAAATCAAGGGTTATGATAATTTTTGCAAGGCACCATAAAGAGCAGAAGGCTGCATATAAATCACCTCTCTTTGTGGGTCTCTGATGTTACGAGTGCAGATTTTGGCACAATGTTAATGCTTCAGACTGAGACAGGATGTAGGTGTGCAAGATGTGTATGTATGCTAGAAAACCAAACGGCCCAGTCTGAAAGTGGGTTTTGCTGTTGCTTGTTTGTTGTTAAAATTATTTCAGAAACAAAAGATGAATTTCAGCACATACTTTTTTCATCCTGTGATGTGCATCGTGGGGCATCTCTTCTGGGGTCTCTGAATGTAGTGCAACAATCTTTCTCTGGGTGCATCAAGGGCCAAAGATCTATATGTTATCTTGTAACTACAGTGGCAGAATGGAGAGGAGTTTTACACGCGAATTTCTGCTTGCTGTCTGTTATCAGATGTTCACTGCAGAAAATGCAGTCGCAAGTGCAAATGTTTTCAACAGATGCACAGATCTTTTTTAGTCAAGCATTTTATTTAACTAATTTGTAAACCTTGATATACAGGTTCAACAATTTTTTGGGCCAGTATTTTTATTCATGTCTGCTTTTACCTTGTGAGCGGATTTTGCATCATGTTCACAGTGAGTTCCATGGTACCACGCTTTGCTTCCTGTGGGTTTTTAACGGTTTATTATCATTAGCTTGCCAAAAAAATTTTTGCAGCTAATGTGAGCTTTGCTTGTGCTTGCTGGTTAGAATTTAAGTCGATTCTTCTGTTTACAATGTTGTCTGAAAGCAAGATCATCAGCTGAATTCATCACGGAACATAATGTACACACCCTTTTTTTTTATCAGAAACCTGGCTAGGATTAAATAATGAAACATCTGCATTGATAAAATCTACTCCTCCAAATTATAATTTTTAAGCGAGAGCAGGAATCACAGACGATGGGAGGGGTAGACACAATTTTTCATTATTCAATTAACTTTAAAAAGGTATTCCTGGGCACATTTGACTCTTTTGCACCTTGAACCACCTTGTTGTTGAAAGCGTGCTATACTAATAAAATTGCCTTGCCTTGCCTTTTGAATACCCAGCTACCCAGATAATTGAGCCTAACAAAGCTTTATTTCTAAGTTTATATAAACCCCCAAAACGCAACTCTAACGTCTTTAATGACTTTAGTTACCTTCTTTCCATAATATGTATACACTATGACCAATCAATCATTGTGGGGGACTTTAACATCCATACCGACAACCCCCAAGATAGACTAGCAAGAACATTAGGTGACATTTCATAACTTGGACCTGACCCAGCATGTCAAACAACCAACACATAATCGAGGACAAACTCGGGGCTTAATTATCAGCAAAGATTTAAATATTTCCAACATCTCTGTAATTGATATTGCATTTTCTGAGCATTTCTTTGTTATCTTTGAAAGTACCATCTGCGCTAAATTATCCAGCCACAGTAAGACCACTATAAAAAAACGTTTTCTAGGGGACAGTTCAGTAGAAACCTTTAAACGTATTTATCCTTCCACCACATCCCCCTCATCTCCCAATCAGAATCAGAATCAGAATCAGCTTTAATGGCCAAGTATGACACATACAAGGAATTTGACTCCGGCAACTTTTCTCTCTAGTACAGAACTTAAATAAGTGAAATAAAGAAATAAATACAAATAAATAATAAAGGATAATATATTCACCAAACCGGGGTTATCAACTCCAACTCAGTAAATAAGCTGGTAGATAATTTCCTCGAGAAAATCTCAGACATCATTGATTCCATTTCTCCAACTAAACTGAAAGTAGTCTCAGGTAGAAAGAAGTCTCCGTGGACAAGGGATCCACTGGTACGTAGTGAAAAAAAGAGAGTGTCGACGAGCCGAGAGAAAATGGCGGAAAACTCAACTCCAGGTTCACTGTGAGATCTACAAAGAGAGACTGAACAGATATCAGTTAACTTTAAAAGAAGCTAGAGAATCTTTCTTTTCTGAAATCATTAACAGAAACATTAATAATGCACAGACTCTATTTGCAACAGTGGAAAGACTAACTAATCCTCCAGTGACAGTAGCCCCAGAACTAAACTCTACCGGGGCCTGCAATGAATTTGCCAACTTTTTCACTGAAAATATTCTAACAATTTGACGGTCGGTCTGTACCGACTACCAATGTTATACCCAGCTAAGACATATGTAGAAAAAATGTCAGAATTACATTAATTAAACAAAAAAAACCTTGAAGAAATCATTAACCAATTAGGCTCCTCCTCTTGCTGCCTTGATATCTTACCCACATTTCTTCTTAAGAAAGTTTTCCCTGTCATTAAATCTGATCTGATTCAAATAGTGAAATCATCCCTCCTGTCAGGTGTAGAGCACATCACCCCAGTTCTGAAGTCCTTAGACTGGCTCCCTGTAGCTCAGAGAATAGACTTTAAAATACTTTTACTAGTTCATAAATCATTGAATGGCTTAGCACCAAAGTATATTGAAGATCTGCTGTTACTATAGCAACCCCCCAGACCACTCAGGTCCTCTAATTCCAGTCTACTCAACATCCCTAGAATCACAACCAAACACGGAGAAGCAGCTTTCAGTTTCTATGCTCCTCTAATCTGGAACAAACTTCCAGAAAACTGAAAGGCTGATGAAACACTGAGTTCTTTTAAATCACAATTAAAAACATATCTGTTTAGAGCTGCCTTTGAGTAATGCTGTCATGTATCATATATTTTGTGTGTGCTTCATGCTTTATTGCTGGTTTTACTTTATCCTAAATTCATGTCTGCTTTTGAGTAATGTTTTTACGTTTCATATGCTCTGTGTATATTTTATGCTTTATTGCTGTTTTTACTTTATCCTCTAATCATGTAAAGCACCTTGAATTACCTTGTTGTTGAGAGCGTGATATACAAATAAAATTGCCTTGCCTTCAGCTAATATGTTTTTTGAAATACAAAACTAGAGCAATGTTTTTTTTGATCAAGTTCTTCTAATACAGTTCCTTGCAAAAGCATAAATAGCCCTATATGTTTTTCCCATTTAGTCACATTACAACCATAAGATTCAGTGTATTTTATTGGGATTGTATTGTTATTAAATAATTAGTGTAATGTATTTCAACATTAATAAAACAATCTGAATTGTTTTCCCCTTTTCACATTGAATGATTAATTAATATATATTTAAAACGTCCAGGAGCTTTTCCTAAGACCGTAGGTGGCAAAATCTCCTTTTCTTATCTGGTATCTAGCTCTCTCTCAAAGCATTGGAGAGCAGAAGACAGGGAGGAAAAAGAGGTATAGTTCTGTCCCAGTGGACTTTTTCTGTCCTTCACTCTCACAGTGGCAAATGGCATAAAAGTCCCATCTGACCGTAAGTGGAAAGCTGTCACTCTCTCCTCTGTCCTGGGGTCACACAATGGCAGCGATTCTGGCACCTCACCTCCGCCTCTCCAGGCTGGGATATAATGAAACAAAGTCCTTTAGGGTCGGCCATGAGGATCGCTTCACAGAAAGTGATCCACAGTTTATCTCACTCAGCACGTGTGTGGCAGTTTGTGTCTGTGAATGCAAAACAAAAAATCTCTCTTCAGGATGTCAGGAATTGAAAGCAGACAGGACTGGAACACGCAAACGAGCAAATTTTCAAAAAAATCTAGCAATTTTTTAAAACTTTAGGACACACTGGGTACAACAAACCTACATACGCCATTATAAAAGTTGGACTTTTCCGGTGTGTGTGTGTGTGAATGCACTGCTGTGCGTTTCCTGCAGCTTTGGACTAGCAAGTTGCTTTATAGTCTTTGCATCATGCTCTGGGCGTTCTTTTGACCAGGGAAACAAGTTCTTGTCGGAGTTGATGATACGATGTATAGAGCCAAATACAGGGGAATCCTGGAAGAAAACCTCGTTAGAAGCTGCAAAAACGTAAAACTGAGAACATCAGAGTGGTTTAGATCAAAGCATATTCATGTGTAGGAGTGGCCTTGTGAAAGTCTAGACCTAAATCCAATTGACAGCTTGTAGCAAGACCTCTAAGCTGATGTTCAAAGAGGCTCTCTGTTTACTTTGACTGGGGTTGAGCTATACAGCGAAAAAGATTGGGGAAAAATTCAGGGGGGTAAATACAAATGCAGCCCATACTTTTCAGACTTTGAATTGTAAAATAACGTGGAAGTCAATTATCATTTTCCTTCAGCTTAAAAAATTATGCACATTGCCATGTTGGTATATCATATAAGACTACAGGAAAAGTAAGTAGTTTGTATTTGTTATGTGACAAAAAGAGGAAAGGTTAAAGTGGTCAAATACTTGGCTGTAGATCCAGATTTTTAACATCATCACCAAAGGGGTTGCTTCCTGTAGACATCAGGCTTGTTGGGATGTTCATTGAAATCATTTTATGCTCAGCACCTGAACATTTTCTAATTACTCTTCTGTGATTGCTAAAATGTTCATCTAGTTTCTAAAGTTGAATTATTATTCTGTTTTTTTCTCTCCATTTTTTTGACCTTTTTAGGTAAAACAATGGATTAAAATGCTCTTTTTAGTTTAGAGCTCAACTTAATCTCATGTGTTCATGTTGATAGTATTAATATTGTTATTGGGCTAACCTAAATTTGTTTGGGATTTCTGTCAGACAAGGAGTTGGACTAAAATCATCACAAGAACATGCCTTCATTCAGAATGTTTCTCTTTTAAGCTCTGTGTACATGTAGATATACACATACACGTTGACAGTTGTGGGCACTTTCAGTCTTACTGTTGCAGAGAGACAAATGGAATATTTTGTCATTTTCAAAAAAACAAGTGCAGCAAAGTTCATCTTTGTCAGTATTTCATTTTTGCTTACACATCTGCTAGTTAATGGAAAATAAGCTTGAACAAACATAATTAAACATTATAAATTTCCATTCAGCCCTTGCAGACTGTAGCCTGTGCAGAGAAGGCTCGTCTTTTTACTGTAAGTGTGCAGGATGTGCGCATATTTACCTCAGAGTTGACTTTTAATTCTTTATTTTTTTAATAAGGGCAAACCCCCACTACATGCAAAATACATGGAGAGTATAAGAACAAGACAAAACATGACAAAAGTGCCTTCTTGTGAGATTGATAAAACATTATGCAGGATTATGTTTCAATAAATAGCAAAATGATAGTATGCTTATGTTGCAATGATCTTCACTACTGAGCAAAGCGCTGACATGAAAAAAGGTCTCTCAGCAAAGGAGAAATCATGTCAGCCTCCTCTTCCAGTAAACTCAGTGGAAAATTATTTAGCATCACCTACATATGCAAAATCCTGTCATTTATTCACATCAGTTATGTAAACCACAGCTGGGATTGCAATGTTTCAAGTGGAGTCTACTCTCCATAGATGGTTAAAACTGAAGTCACTGTTGAAGATAAAGCTGGTTTGGAGCAAAAACATCCGAATAGATTGAAGACGTGACACAGGAACAAACTACTCATCTTCTGACCTTCTAAGGAACTTCATTTGACTATTTTCCAAGCTCACACCTATTAACATAATCATTACCCTCTAAAGACTCAGTACAATTTTTTTCCATATGAGGGGCATTTCCACTCTCAATGCCTTCATGCTCGTATTCAGATACAGTGGAAGTGATAAAACATCAGCTGTGCAGTAGGAAAGACCACTTCATAGAGAATGACACACACAGGCCCCCAACGCAGAAAGAGATTCTCACAGACTGAGACTTCAAACACAAACAGATCTCACGCAGATTTTAATTTAAAGCCTAAAGACAAAGTTCATGGTTTATTAGATGAAAAGATGTTAAAAGTTTCACTTACACAGTTTGTTACATGGTTTCTTTACCAAGGAAACAGTTCCAACTAGAGGAAGTAAACAGCTTTGAGGTTTCACCCACACACACTCAGGTGTTCTGGTTCATATGTGACTTTAATTTAAATGTACCTTCCTCTGTGCATCTACAGTATTTATCTATCTGTCCATCTACCTATCTTTTTCAAAAAAATCTGTATGAGTTGTTCCTTCAACTTTGAGTTTGCTTGCTAAGAACCTGATGAAGTCCCCATTTTTTAATTAGTTCAATGACAGTTTTCTTGTCTTAGCTGTTTTTTCTTTATCAAGTTTTATGATTAAACCTTGACATATTAGTACGACCTCTAGATTTAATGTGGAAGAAAAAATATATACAAAACTTTTAAAACTATTGAGGATTTGCCCACTAGTGGAACAAAACCGTTGACTCTTCACTTGAAGAGTAAATGACAGTCAGATTTGAGGAAGCGCTGCTTTGCAATTCACTGCAATTTTTCGACTGAAGGGGTCAAAAAAATCTGGTCATAATAAATTTTTACCCATACATTTTAAAAATAATGGCGTATTCAGTAGTATTTATTTTTCACCAATTTTAATTCATATTTAATCCGGAAGAAACTGAACCGAGAATCCACATCGTGCCATCACACATAGAGCAGATTAATAAACTGCATGGATAATGAACATTTCCCCTGCTGTGGCCTGAATGCTCGGCATGGAGCTGAGCTGCGCTCCCACTTGTAGAGGCTGAATCTGTGGTGAAGACCAGAATCATGAGCACCACTTCAGCCAAAGTTTTGAAATCAGGGAACATTTATCTAATTGAAGTGATCGGAATTTGGCAAGACTTTATGAATGGCAGATTTCCTCATTGCATGCGCTCCTTCTGCATCAGTCATCGAGCTGCAGCAATCTGTCACCACCGGTCTGAGTTCAGTGCAGTTATAGATGTGCTCCACGCCTCAGTAACTCTTCAAAACGCTGTCATCTGGTGAAGAGGTTGTTTGAGTTCGGTGTCCAGGTCTGAGATGATGCTCAGATGCTTTTCATGGGAATCTTTTTTTTTTTTATTGATTCGGTTACATGAACTATGTGTATAAGTTGAAAATGTCTGCGCATCTGCACCAAGTGGTCAGGGGTGGGAATTGTAATCTGTCAAAATGACCGATAGTCTTCAGATTTTTCCTTCACCATTTAAAAAACAGGTCAAACACTGAAAATATTTGGTTAGATAGTATCTTCATTTACTAGTTTTCTCTTAATAAATGCACAGCAGTTTATTCATTTGTGCATTGGATGGATGGATGGATGGATGGATGGATGGATGGATGGATGGATGGATGGATGGATGGATGGATGGATGGATGGATGGATGGATGGATGGATGGATGGATGGATGGATGGATGGATGGGTGGATTGATGATGACCCTTTTGGCTTTACATAGATCTACCACTGCTGTTGTAGATCTCTGACTACTCTAAAACTTTTAATGGTGCTGGTTGAAAACAAAAAGGAAGTTCTTTATGTTTTTGATTGTTATCCTCACTGTTAGCCATTCTTGCATTGCTTTGGTGTGGAGTTCTTTAGATAATATCCTCATCTGCTAATTTTCTCTCATTGCACCTAACATAATGAAAATAGGTGACAGTGGCAATCACCGGTGATTGGTATACTCTTCATCTGACCGCATGTATATGAGTCAGTGGTTGTGCAAAAACTTTTGCTGGTACCGCCTAGTTGCTGCTGCCTGTAGAAAACAAAATTCATTGTATCAAGCTGAGTTCAAAAGCTGTTTTTTTCCTAAGCTGGCACAAATAACCACAAAGACCACTACAACCCCCAAGATTACTCACCTCTAGAAAAGTCTGGTTTGTGCTGATTGACTGAGATGTGGTCGAGGTTGTTTAGGTGTTATGAGGCGATAAGCCTCACTCTTTCATACTTTAGGCCACATTTTAAAACAATTTCTCCAATAGATCCCTCCATTGCCTCCCTTGAGACCGTCTTCAACTTTATCTGGAGAATTCTAACATGCTTCAAGACCAGAATCGAAAAAGGCTCTAAGTCAGACCCAACACATTCTGGGTCTAGTTTGGGGCCTTCTCCTTGTGGAATATGGATAACCTCAAAGAAAGACATCTAAGATGCATCCTTTTTAAATAACTTAAATTTCTTAACTCCGTTTTGTTTGTGGAAACGGGCTCTCCTCTGAGTTCTACCTCGATGACGGGACTTTTTATTCTATCTCCAAGGATTAGCCATAATCAGCCCGGAACAGGATGACCTTTGCATCACCTGCTTGTATCCGGGATCTCATTCTGTTAGTTAATCTATATGTCATTAATATAGTTGAGGATTGGTATGTAAATAAATTAATATATATATAGTGCCCTTTATGAACAGGGAACTATAACAGTTCCTTCTTTCCTTCAGGCAGAGACTCAGCCTAGCTGCAAAATCTCCCAGTGCATGCCAAAAATCTCAGCTTCAATAGAACAATGTCTGCAAAGATGATGATTATGATGATGAGTATTGCAAATACATACACAGATTATATACAGACCCTTTCCAAAAAATTTGAATATCATGGAAACGTTTATTTATTTCCATAATTCCATTGAACAAGTTAAACTTCCATAGATTATAGATGCAGGGCCCACAACTTAAACAATTAGTTTTTAGTATTTAGTTGTTTATTTGGACATAATTTGGGCATCCAGCTCATAAAACCCATGAAAACAGGAATTCAAAAAATTTGAATACTGTGAAGAAATCACCATTTACTTCTCAGTTTTTGCAGAAAAAGAGAAATAAATTAGGATCAAATCAATCAAAATTTGGTACGTTCAAAACGATATGTCAATCTTCAATACTTGGTAGGTAATCCCTTTGCTTTAATCACTGCCTTGATGCGCCGTGGCATTGAGGCAATCAGCCTGTGGCATTGCCTGGGAGGAATGGAAGCCCAGATTTCCTTGATGCTTGCTGTCAGCTCTTCTTTGTTTTTGTGTCTGGTGCCCCTCATTTTCCTCTAGATAATACCCCATAGATTCTCAATGGGGTTTTGGTCCAGCGAGTTGGCTGGACAATCAAGCACTGTGATGGCATGGGCATCAAACCAGGTTTTGGTGCTTCTGATGGTATGGGCAGGGGACAGGTCCTGCTGGAAGATGAAATCTGCATCTTCATCAGATCCTCAGCAGAAGCAATAATGAGGTCCTCTAAAATATTCTGGTAGACTGATGCGGTGACCTTGGATTTAAGAAAGCAGAGTTTACCAACACCTGTACCGGACATTGCAGCCCAAATCATGACTGACTGTATATTTCACATTGGACCTCATGCAGCTTGGGTTCTGTTCCTCACCCGTCTTCCTCCAAACCCTTGGACCTCGTTTCCCGAATGAAAGGCATACGTTACTTTCATCAGAAAAGAGGACCTTGGACTACTGGCCAACAGTCCAGTCCTTCTTCTCCTTGGCCCAGTGGAGACACGTCTGAATATGGTGGTTTTTGAAGCTGTGACTCCCGCTTCGTTCCACTCTTTCTGGATCTCTGCCAGATTCATTAATCTTCTCTGTTTGATAATCCGCTGAAGCCCACGGTCAGCTCTTCTGCTGGTGCATCTTCTCCTGCCACATTTTGCCCTTCCACTAGAATTTCCATTGGTATGCTTGGACACAGCACTCTGAGCGGCCAGCCTCCTTAGCTATGAACTTTTGTGGCTTACCCATCCTATGGAGGGTATCAATGATGGTCTTCTGGCCAGTTGTCAAGTCTGCAGTCTTCCCCATATTGACTCTGCGACAATTGAACCAGAGTGAAGCAATTTATTGACACCTGGGAAAACCTGTGCAGGTACTTTGAGTTTAGTAGATGAGTAGTGTGTGAGGCCTAATTTAAAACATTCATGCCATCTAAAATTTGGGCTGATTTCTTCACGGTATTCTAATTTTTTGAATTCCTGTTTTCGTGGGTTTTATGAGCTGGAAGCCCAAATGATGTACAAATAAACAACAAAATTGTTGTGGGCCCTGAATCTATAATCTATGTAAGTTTAATATTTTGAAGGAAATTATGGAAATAAATAAACTTTTCCATGACATTCTATGATTTTGGAAAGGGTCTGTATAATTTTTTTTAAACTAACTAAAAAACAAGCAAATCTGTTTGGGCCACATTTAAAAAATGTATACTTTTTTATGAAGGAGTTGAACCCAAATGCAGACATGAAAATGAAAGTTTATTGAGTTTATTGTTTTGACTGACAACTAAGAGGAACTGACACGAAAGGCACTGCAAAACATTTGACATAAACTAAGCAATGGTACCAGGAGCACAGGAATGTTTGCATGGAAGAAAGAGAAAATGGAAGGATCTGATGAAGTGGCACTTGACCGGCTCTTAACTGCTTGGGAGGTGATGAGTGAATTGAAAACTAATCAGCAGAGTCCAGTGCGGCTGAGTAGAGACCTGAACTTGACCTGAACCTTAATAAATAAAAATATAAAGGATAACACTGAGTCCATACACAAATAATAAAACACATGAAATAAATAATCATAAAACAAAAGAGTAAACGAAAAAATAGTCCCAACCACTAAAAGATCCAAAGCGCCTTTTGATGTCACTATAAGTATTGAATCAGGTACATGTTAAACAAAATTCAAATGTCCAAGTTGCACTTTTCTGACTTTTCCACATTAGCATCATTTAGCTAAAGCCACAATTTGCAGAGAGGTTGCAAAGGATTTCGTTACATAAAGGTATCAGTCAGGAGAAAGGTACTGAAAGTAATTATTTACATACCAAAAACAGGGACAACAATGACATTTAAAAAATTGTGAATTTATCCAATTTAAAAGAAAGGAAATCTGTAGAGTGGCCGACAACACTACTGAATGTGCTGAATGAATTTCAACAAGGACTTTCTGTGTTCATCATATAACAGCAATCTCCTTTATTTTTTATTTTTCTAGTGTAAGACATAGCATTGCAAATCAAAACTTTTTTCTTCCTAAGGAAACATCCGGGTCTGACAAAACTAAACTTGAAGTTTGGAGCCTCTATAACAAAAAGTATGTTTGGTACAAATGCAACTTTAAGCATTACTAACAGAACACCATACCCATTGTGAAGCTTGGTGGTGGCAATATTATGATCCGTGGTTATTTTGTCTCAGACTAAAATGTAGTTTTTATCAGGATGGAGAAAACTACCAAAAGCTCCAACAATCAATCTGTTTTGACCTAAAACCTTCATGTGTCTTCTAGAAAGATGAGGATGAAGAATGATTTTCTTTCCAGCTTCACTGTGAGTCCAAACATACATCCAAAACCATGCAAGTTTGACTTCAGGAAAAAAACCTGTGAGGCCCTGTGAACAAGCGATATCCTTACAATCTGATAGATTTAGATAACTTTTGTGGGGTACAATGAGCAGAGTGGTACAAAATCAAGACGTGACATGCAGATAGATTACTACCAAGTATAACTGAATGTTCAAATTAAACTAAAAGTGCTTCAAGAGAATATTAGTTTAAGGTTATACACATGCAACCAAGTTATTGCACTTATTTTTTCTTTCAAACAGATTTTGTTATTTTGCAGTTAAATTGTGCAGGATAAATGTCACAGAATAAGTGTAAAAACCGCTAAGAGATATTTTATCACAAAATAACAACAACGTGCTATTTAACAAGGGTGTGCACACTTTTATGAGCCCCTCTGCATTGTATTCACCATAGTAAGATCTATGTTAGGATGTTAATAACTATAGTACTGGGGATCAAAAGAATATAGGCAATTAATTCCATTTTAGTTTGAAATTTAAAGCCACGTCAAGCTAGAACAGAAAATTTCCTTAATAAACATCCCGAAGAAGGTTTATAACCAGATATAAATTTCCTTTTTGAGTCCACATGAAAATATTCTTCACTTCTTAAATGAACAACAATTTAAAAAATACCAGAAGTGACAAACACTGACCTGAGAACATACAAGAAACACTGACTGCGTCATCTTTTCAGCATCATAAGTGATTATCATGCATTACAGAAAAAATACATCTTGTTTACGTCTGCATTCTCAAAATTCAGTGTGTTTACAGTTAATCACATTCCTTCTGGCTGAGGTTGAATTAAATTTGGTAAAAAGATGAGATGTGAAACAACCCTTTGCCTCACAGTGTGGGCCTGTATCTTCTTGTGCCATTGCACAATAGTCTAAGAACTGACGAAAAGGAAAGTAAAGAAATGAGAATGGAGTGGATGATTCATTTTCATGAATATCCACCAGAGTCAGATTATGGTTCTTTAAGACCTGCCCTCATGTTCAGGTCTGCTGGCAAGATCTGATTTGGTTACGTCAACCATCGGGCGTGAACGTAAATGACTGGCAGTGACGGAGGGTGTTTGGTGTTGCAGTTTCATAAAAACAACCAGGGATTCTATGAATGAAAACAACAATATTTGTAAACAAGAAGCATTCACTACTTCAATTCAATGGTTTATAGAGAAAACCAAAACAAATTATAACAAAGTTTCACCTGTATTAAAGTTTTTAAATATGACAACTTTAAAATGCATTTAGTTACGTGGATAGTTTTGTTTTATTGGTCTTCATCTGACTCTTTCTTTGTGCTCTCCTTATTTGTTTAACTTGCAAACAGAATGTTTTCACATATTGTTGGGGAGGATTTCTAACTTAGAAGAATCAGAAACCAGCTCGGATAGAGAGAATCCGTGGGAGGAAGTGGGGCTCCCTGTTTACTTCTCTGTCTTACAGTTTCCAGGCTGACAAAGCCAGACCGCACAAAGTCTCTCTTGTAGCTGAAGTCACGTGTCCTGCAGAGGAACTACCCAACTCTCTGCCTCCACTCACACCCACGGGTTCATATATAAACCTCCCCAATCTGAGCGAGAAGAAAGCACATGAGAGAGGACGTCAGCGAACGACTGCTATAGCATTTAGGAGGTGAAGAAAAGACAAATCAAATTTGAAGGATTTCTTTTAACTGAGGGTGCAAATTTAAAGTGGAAAATGATGCTGATGGAGAGTGTCATCTTTGGGGTGATTTTCCTTCTCACATCAGGTAATTGCAGATGTTTTTCTAAATTGATATGCAGACAAAGATTTTTTTTTTTTTTTTTTTGAGTTTCATTTTATTTATTTTATGTTGTATTTCTAGGAGCTAGATGTGAGGTGAAAGAGCTGATTAGTGAAGCAGGTTCCCAGGTTGTGTTGCCCTGTAAATGTGAAGCTTTCCAGTGTGATCCTGCTGCCATAACCTGGAGTAAAGACAACAAAGGGTAAGAAAAAAAACTCTGCATTCCCCACTTCTCCCTGCTGTTTTTATTTATTTATTATTATTTCCACTTAAAACCAACAAATCCTTCATATCTGTCAGGGTCAAAAAGTGCCACAATTCATTACATTATATACTGAATAAAAAAAAAATCTAAATTAAACTGGAAAACTTAAATCAACAAAGTTGTCAAAAATTATATAACTATTACTTGAAGAAAATTTAACAAAATAAATAAATGTGAAAATAATTGAATTAAATTGATGATGAAATCATATAATGTAATTAAATATTTTTGTTTAGTTATTCTGTTATCAAAATTTTAATTATTTATGTTTTATATTATAATAATATAAAATAAGATATAAATATAATGAAATCATGGATTCTTAATTTGTTTATTTCATATTTGCGGAGTTTCAGCCTATTATGAAATCATTAAAATGTCCAGCCTGACACATGAAATAAACACATTGGTTAAACTGGACAGCAGCTCAGAAGCAGACCAATCACCTTATCTTTAGCAGTTTTAGTTTTAGTAGAAAGTTTTTCCAACTGTATTTATTTTATGTATTATTTAAACATTTACATAATTTTTATTAAATGTATTTATTGCATTTATTTCCAGTGTTTTTTTTTATAATCTCAAACATAGTTATGCATGCATCAACTTGGGGACCTTTTGCCCCACGATACAGTTTATTTGCTTGACCTTTGACACTGGATGTTTCTGTTGCAACACAGCACGGTTTGGAGAAAACAAAGCAACGGTCTGCAGTATTGGGGCTCTAACTGGTTAGTGAAGGAAAGCTCAAGGGTGCGATGCCCGCACTCACAATTTGCCAAAGGGGACTACAGCCTTCAGATAACTGGTGTGAAGGAGGGGGATGCAGGACTTTACACATGCAAGGTGGAACTCAGGGGCCACATTACTGAAAAACGTGTCATGCTCAGAGTCCTTCAAGGTAAGAAACACAAGATTTTTGTTTGGGTTCTTGTATTTCTGACACTTCTTACAGTTAGTAGCAAGAAAATCCAGTCTAGGATCTGCTAATGGATGTTTTGGTTGCATTATTCTTTGTTTAAGGTGAAATTTAGTGTTGAATGGTACAGATTGTATGTGAGGTTGGCTTTTTTTCCAGAGGCAAGCTCCTAAAGGGCAGAAATTCTGCTAATGACACTGATGCTTCAAATTACTATCATTAAGCAATTTTTTTTTACGTTCATCTCTCACAGTGTCCGTCTCCCCGGCTGCTCCTACGTGGGGAGAAGTTGTGTCTGTAAAATGTACTGTGACGCCGTGGCTTGAAAAGGCTGTAATTCAGTGGATGTTGAACAGCTATCCATTTGTGTCAGAGAATCCAGTCATCACAAACCCAGCTGGAAGCGTTGTACAAGCACAGGCTACGGATAAACTGGCAGGAACCTGGACATGTTCTGTCCACAATTCCAACAATGTATGGAAAGCCTCAGTGGAGCTGTCTGTCAGAGGTGAGAGTCTGAAAATTGAAATAGTTTAGGAGCCAGTACTGATTTGGATCACACGTTGACATCTTGTTTTTCACCTATATAGGAATAGTCCAGCCACCCAAAGACGACACCAAGTTGTACGCCACGTTGGGGTCTTCGTTTACAATGCCCTGCGTGTTCTCCCCCCGGCTTGTCCCCATAAAGCCACTGGTGGAGAAACTGGATAGCAGAATTCCTAAAATTTTCAACAACCGTTCTGTTTCTTCATACTTCTGGGACAAGTCCATCATAATCCAAGAGGTCGTGCCTGAAAATCAGGGCAAGTACAGATGCGGAGGGACCATAAATGGACGAAGACTGACTCGTACAATGCAGCTTGTCGTCGCTAAAAGTATGTATCTACAGCAAATCCAGCAGCTCTTCTTTTTTGTGGCAATATACATTCATTTTAACGTGTTCAATTGTTTGTTCCTCAGTTGCCAAGTCAAAGAAGAAAGGCTCCATGATGTTGAGCTGCCAGCTGTCCGACTCAAGCGAAGTCACCAGGTACGAGTGGGTCCACGTGAGCTACGACATCAATGGCACCAGTTCGGTTGGACCAATTCTACACGGACAGACAGTTCCTGTGACGGAGAACTTGGGTGAATGGACATGTCGTTACTTTGGCAAAAACGGCCTTTTGGGAAATGTGACCACCCAGATTCATCTTATGGGTGAGACTTAGACCCACAATGAATATGAACTTTATATGGAGACTGGATTAATCACTATTGGAAAATCTTACAATTTGGTTTCTCTCTCTCTTTAGCTGGTCTGAGTGAAGAAAAATCATCAGGAGTCTCAAGTAACACCGGGACCGTGATTGGGCTCAGCTTTCTCCTGGTCATTCTGCTGTTGATCCTTGCTCAGATGTACAAGAATCACCAAAGGGTAAAAAAAAAAAAAACTTCATTTCATTTAGAAATTTGGAACTTTTATTTCAGAAGTGTGAAAATATATCTAATCTAAATTCCTGAAACAAAAACAGTTCCTATTTCTTTTTTTTTGGGGGGGGGGGGGGGGGGGGGTTCATTGGTTCTTTGAAATTATTTTGATGAAGTCAAACACATTTACAAATATTGCTCAGATCTTATTTGTTTCCCTTTAATAAGCGCATGTTATCTCTTCCCTACAGAGGAAGAGGATCTTGCAGTACCCTGCGCTGGAGACCATTGTTCACACCATCTCCAATGAGCGCGAGGAGCAAGAAAAGAATCGAGTGAAAAAGTGAAAAAACTAAAACTTAACAGAGATTTTTGCAGGAAGATATTCCCAGTACTACTCAATAGTTAAATTTCTTTTTACATGCAAGTAAAAACTGACAGGCTTCCTTTTGCACAAATTTTGTAAATAATCTTACAGCAGACTTTGTAGCAGGAACTATAAAGGAATTCAAACTGTAATTATACTTTATTTCGGCTGTAAATATTATTGATTTTGTGTAAATCTTTTTGTCCATTGCGAGAAAATTGTTTGAAAAATAAAGTGCACTTAACAGAAATAAAGTTGGTTTTATTTCTTATGTACAGAATTTGACATGGTGTGATAAATAAAATATACATTTAATCAAAAAATTAAAAAAATGGTATCATATACAGCATATTTTTGATTTAGACTAAATTACAATATTTTACAAATTAACTTCGCTCATACATTTAGAGACTGAGAAAGTACCTTCTGCACCTACTTGTGCGATATTAATCTGCATTTCCACTTTTTTTGCTTTAACTTTCCCTAAAATGTACAATGTAATTTCTTGAGCTGAGTAAATTAACAAGACAGACTTCAGGTTGCTTACTGAAGGTTACAGATCTACACTTGACTGCATTCTCCGTCGTCCTGATCCGGACCTTCGTTGAAGCCCTTGTCAGCTAGAGATCGTCTGATTCCCTCCAGAAGTCCTTCACCTCTGGGGCTCAGGTGATCCATGACCTCATCGTCGTCGAAGCACCAGCCTGTCCAGTCCACATTTACGCCTTCCAGAACGTTGTTGCTGAAACAAAGGAGTGATGGGAACAGATTATTTAAACAGATTGTTCTATCAACATTTACAGAGCAGCCAGTTTCCATTTCATTTAGAATTTAAATGCATGCGAGTGGCAAAGGGCCTGTTTTAGGATGATTACAATGCTGTGCAAAAGTCATCACATCCTTTGAACTTTTTCACACAATAGCAGCAAACATTACTCCATTATTTTTGAGATTTTGTGAGACAGAACACCCCAAATTAGCACATAACTGCAAAATGGAAGAATATAACATCACTTGCATTCAGAAGCCACCTAATTCACAAAGAGAGTCCAGAAAGCATTAGTTAACCAACAGCATCACAATGAACTTGCAGCTATAATTGCAGCAGTAGGTAGTTTTGGAAAATATTGACTGAGGGAAGCTGAATACTAATTCAAGCCATACTTTTCAGTCTTTCATTTATTTATTTTTAAAGTTTCAAAACCATTTATTCTTTTCTTTCAACTTTATAATCATGCAACACTTTGTGTTGAATAGAATATATTTAAGTCTCCGGTTGCAACATGACAACGTGAAATAATTTAAGGGGTATGAATACATTTACACGACACTGCATTTTCAAGATAATTATATGTACAACGATGTCGAAACAAAAGTCCTCCATTTGATCAAATAAAGATAATTAAAGTATGAGTTAGGTTATCTAAATGACCTTTTAGTAACCTGCTGAGAAGAATAAGTACTAGGCCTAGATGCAACTTTAAATCTGCCTTCTCATGGCACCTTTTGGTGTTTTGTTGGGTAGTTTTGTTTTATTTCATCTGACTCTAGCTTCTGATTGCATTTTTAACCTCATAAATGTAAATGTACTGCAGTAAATTAAGATAGAAACATCAAATGTTTCATCAGTTCTAACAGCTATAAATCTCTAAAACAGGTCGTTTTTCTCTCAAAGACCTGTTGAACCTGCGTTAGGTGAACATGTGACTAAATATATTTGTATACATTATTTTTTTAAATGCAAAAGATCAACCTGATAATGTTGTTTGAGAGTATATTTTAATAATAATAAATATATTATTTCAAAAGCCTATGTATCATTTATCATAGAAAATATTGAAGTAAAATTAATGTATCCAATACAAACTTCAGTATTTAAAAATAAGAATTTTCTGATGATTATTACTTACATCAAATGTTTAAGGGTTCAATGAAAATGAAATTAAGACAAAACTGTGGACAGAGGCCTTAATACACACAGCATGAATTACAACTAATACATCATTTTAGTCATTTAAGGGTGAAAAACCTTAGATTTTCTTAGAAAATATTCCCCGTTAGCTATTAATGATGGTAATCAGGCAACAAGTCGAGTCAGCCAAACAAAGAAAATAGTTTGAAGAATAAAAACATGCCCCATTTTATGAATAAAAGAGTCAATAAATAAATGTGTCTGGAAAAAAACTAAACCCATTCAGCCTGGTAATGAGGACTTCAGGATGCACATCGAGTGCTGTGGTTAGAAACATGAGCAAGGCTGCATTTTTAATTTTCCATTCTCACATATCACTTTGTAGATTACTGGCCTACTTGAAAACTCATCTCAGTACAAGACAGACAGACAGATTGAGAAATAAAATTTACAAAACATTCCACCAGCATTTTATATTAAAACTAAGCAGTCAAATAGATACAAGTTGACCATGCAGAAATAAAATGTTGACAAAAACAAGTCGTTTCCAAAGTAATAGCTACCTAACAGCAGCACTATAGTAATGTGTTCAGATTGAACTTTGATTGTTAGGAGGCCAAATAACCATGACACTATCTGCTAACAGTAGCCTTTCAGTGGGCATCTGTTGTGTAAAATCATAGTTAGGGTGAAATAGTTTGATCCATAGGCTGCTAACTGGCACATGGTGAAATAAAAGGGTGAAAGAGATGCAATAATAAGGTAAGATTGGATGATGTTCTCAGATCATTACAGTTTAAATCACTAATTGTTAAAACAAAGTAAAAGAGTCCAAATTTGTTCAAAACATTCTGAAGAAAACATAAATTAATGCAATCACACAAAGAAACACATGTTTGTTAACATTTGATCCCCTTAACTGCACAGGTATGCTGAAGCTAACTGTTTTCATATTATTTTGTTGCATGGATATATAAAACCAAGCATCATGGTTTTGTTTCAAAGTCCCCGACCCTGGATGTTTAAGAAATCTTCCTGTTACCACACATCTAAAATTTTTTATGTTATGTTATGCTCAGTTTATCTTGGAGTTCTGCAAAAATCGGATGCATTCACCTAAATTGAGTGTTTTAAAGCAGGAAAATATCAAAAACATTCAAAACAGCAGGACAGTGGGTCTTGATTGCTAGAGATACAGGACTGCTCTAATTATAATCCGTAAATTATTCAAAAGGTTCAGCTACCTAGCAGGTAAAAAGATTATAATTGCTACCGAGGACTTAAAGGGGCAGTAGCCCATGGGTTTGATGGATTGAAATAAGTTAACCTTTTTTTTAATCAGATGTTTTACAATCATCATAGTTTAGACATTTCCAAAAAGGTGTATGCCCATATCACAGTGATGTTTTAATTTCTTAGACGTTTGTTCCAATAAAAACAAAAACAAAAATCAAACAAAACAATACATAGCTGTTTCAAAAGAAAAAAGTCAAAGCCTTAATTTTAACCTATTTTCTTTTTCTTTTCTGGAAGTTTTTTCTTTGTTTTATGCGTTTGCAGTCACTGAGTAGTTGACAACCCCATGCGTTGAGTAGGCGTCCCCTGCTTGGTGCTGAAAATAGGGTGATCAGGCTGTTTTTGCTGTCAGTTACACCGTACCCATGTGAGGTGAGGCAGATTATCCCTGACCCATTTAACTATGCCCATTACCCAGATGTATTAATTTTATTTTTGCACCATTGCATTTAAACTGACAGGGAATCTAAACTTGTGAGAGAAAGCATCAAGGTGGCTATTGCAGATGTCAAAATCCGAGTTGGCAGGCTGTGCATGCATTAGTGCAGTATGCATCAGATAAACAATTATGCAAAACTTTCAGACCATGAAGCTCAAAGATTCACCACAGAGTCTGTAAGCACTGAGGACAATGGAAATGTTGATGCTAGATAAGTTTTATTCTAAGCTGTGGATTTCTGTGTTAAGCTGTTTATTTTTCTCATTGACAGATCATTTAGATGAATTATAAAGATGAATTCAGTACTGCCATTAAACTGATTACTTTGCAACTCATAATCAGTGGTGTGGCTCTTGTAACACTTTTAAGTATTCTGAATTGAAAGATGAAAGTGTGAATGAAAAAAAAGTTCTAAATACTTTTCAAACTTTTGTTGCGGTTTAACCATATTAAGCAGATATTTCAAATTTTGTCTCATTTAAAGTATATTTAAACATCACAACTTTAGCTCTTACCACAAATATTGCCATTCCTTTTCACAAAATAAAAGACATCCTGGCTTTATGAAAAACCCAAAACAATCCATGACGCTTTTTTGTTCCTTTCATCCTACTTAACTTTTTTTTAAAAAACAGAATATGTTTTTTTCCACATTTAAAGACTCTAGAGAAATGTTTTAAATGCTTAAATTGTACTTAAAACATGTGACATGTTCATATTTGGGGTCAGTGTTTTAGAGATGAAAGTATGTTGACGGGATATGTGCATTAACCCTGAACAAAAGCAAATACAAATAGCTATTAGGAAAATCTCATTATCCACACCAAAATGCATCCTTTGCTCACGTTGTATGAAAGACCAACCAGAGAGGAAGAAGCCATTACTCTAAAAACAACATAAAAAGCCACTTTGTAAAGACAATCAGAGACAAAGAAGTTTCTGAGCCTGGAGACATCATCTCAGCTGTGAAGTATGATAATGACATCATGTTGTGGGGATGTTTTATGCAGGAGGGGCTGAAATACTTCAATAACTTGAAAGTGGACCTGGTGTTCTTACCCAGCCCCCGTGAGTCAATACTTTGAAGAACCTCCTTTTGCTTTATTACACATTTGCTTCAACTACAGTTACAAATCTTTTGGAGTATGCTTCTACCAGCTTTGCACATTCACAGACTGTTTGTACAAAATAGCTCAAACTCAGTAAAGATTCGGGGGAGGGCTTTACTTGATTGCAACAGATTCTCAATTGTAAGTGGGTCAGGACTTTGACTGGGCCATTCTAACATATGATTATAGTTTGCTCTTTTTTTTAAACCATTCTATTGTATGTCTGGCTGTGTGTTTATGATTGTTGTCCTGTAGGACGGGGAATCTACATGTAAAAGAGTTTATATTATAAAGGAAATGTTTAAATTAGGTATAATTTCGTTTCACTTCAAAAGTATGCGCTGGTTTGTGTTGGTCTATCACATAAAATACAAATGAAATGCATTAAAGTTTGCTAAAATGTCCCAAAATTTAGAAATACAAACTTTTGGATGTCCCTGTATGCATGTGTGCATAAAGTTTAAATTATATGTAAGAAAGAGGAAGTGCTGTCTACTAACCCGCTGCTCTTGTCGTCCTCATCGCCATCCACCAGCTGCTCCTTCCATCCTGCACTCACTGTGAGGACTCTGGGTCTAATCAGCGCCACCTCCTCCAAATCCGTCTCATTACCTCCCTCACTGGGTGTGGGCGACGGGGCGTTGTTGAATGGGGAGGAAGGACACAGGTACCTCGACCTTTCAGTGGCTGTTTTTAGTTGTTTGTCTTTTTTTATTCCACCTTTGTTATTCTCCCTTTCTTTGGCTCTTTCCAAAACTCCCATCACACGTGAGGTGTTTTCATTCGGGTTGTATCTTGAGCTAGGAGTTTCCTTTTCTTTGTGTGTTGTGTTTGAGTTAGCAGATGGTCTGAAAGGCCCCTGCCCACCTTTGTTAAGCATGTTGGGACTGGAAGAACTCCTAAAGTCCTTAAATTTGGACTTTTTACTGTGGAATTTAGTTCCTGGCAAGTCAGATTCAGAAAAAGCTTCAACATCCGAGGAGTACTTTGGGTATAGGTTTGGAGTCTTGCTTTTGGTTGACCTCTGGTTGAGCCCCTGCTGGGCATCTAAGTCAAACTTAGTGGGAAGATTGTTTTTTTTTGAATGTGAACTGTACTCGGAACTTGAATTCAAAGAACTGTTTGGAACAGCCAGAGTTTGTGTTGGCTCCTGGAGAAACTGCTTGGATGTCGGAGTTGGAGGGCCCTGACTGGTGCTGCCTGGCCTCCTTTTCCGTAACCCAGGGGACTTTAAGTTTGGGGGGAAGCCTGCAGCATCTGGCGGCGTTTCTGTATCTTCAAACTGACTGGAGAAAGAGTTTTTCCTGGCATCCTGCGTCACGAGCTGAATGTCTGAGTTGCTCCTCATTAATACTCGTTTTTCTATCGGTGGTCTTACAAACGGCTGCCTGGACATGATAATTGGCTCGTGAGGAACCTGTACGATATCCTCATCCGTCGGGTAGTCAACATCGGGAAGTTCATCTATTAGACGAATAGGTTTTATGTTTGGGTTGTATCTTCCTGGACCTGCAGCTTCATTTTGAGTGAAATTATTGAGTCTAGGGACAAACGGCTCCATGCGTTTCCACATTATACTTTGTGTGTTTGTCATTGGAGTCTCAACAATTTTCTCGTCAACCTCCAACTGTTTTGCGACCCTTTCTTTCCTAGTTCCCATTTCTATCCACTCATGTCCTTTAAATGCTGGATGTCGCATCAGGATGTTGTTACGCACTAAATTATGGGTGCTGGTGCCCTGCTTGCGGGGGATTTTAGGAGGTAATCCAGAGTCTTTAGGGGACTCCTGATTCTGATCTGCTTCCTCAGATCCATTGCTGGTCTGATTTTTATTTAATACATCAGTAAGTTCATTCATTAAACCTAACTTATTTTGTATGGAAGGTAGTTCTCCAGTCTCCATGACATCATTCTTGATTTCCTTAGCAGATTTGATCTCCATCTGATGTAACCTCACGTTGTCAAGTCTGTTGTGCTCTTGCTTTCTCAGGGTCAACAGAGTTTCCTGTAAAAGTAACAGTGAACAAAGAAGGATTTAAAATTGAGTTAAGATGATATTTTTAACAACATACAAAATGTTGAACAGAGAGTTCTATTAGGATTTTAGTGCAGGATGTGGGGACAGTCAGGGCATTTCCTCTGGCCCATTTTTACTCTGTCTGTCCATAATCTTTTTTATTAGACCTAAACTCAGTTTAAAAAAATTACTTGTCTTTGAAACGATCTTCAGACTAAAGGGTGCAGCTATTTTAGATGACAGAAACACGATTGCAAAGATCAAAATTGGAATATGCACTGTTACTTTTTGTGAAAGGAAGAAACTTGGGAACACTCCTAGGTGTTTTTCCACATACAATTGCAACTGAAATATCGGGTGTTATCTTAAACTGGTGTTAGCTCAAGAGTAGCTTAAATAGTCAAAGCTAAAACTGGAAGGCTTTTATTTAAACTCAACACTAAATCCTACCTTTAATGTCACCGCTGTCTCAAAATATGCATCCCCCAGAATAAAATTCTTCATGACAGAATGTCTATTATTATTATTATTATTATTAGTAGTTTTTAGTATCAGGAGATTGTGCAAGAAAATGATCCTAATATGATTTTAACAGTACGTTTTAGTCCGCTCTTCACCTGCTTGCTCCACTAAAAGTTAAAAGTACACACACAAAACTTGCATCACTGTGGAGAAATGAAGCCCTCAAAAAACAAAAGAGGAATTGTAGGGTGGCAGACAGAAAATGGAGGAAAAATAAAATCACGATAAACCATCAGATATATACAGAACTTCTCAAAGCACACAATAATGCAGTAAGAAATTTAAGAAATGCCTACTTTTCCAAAATCATATCAGATCATAAAAATAATCCCAAATTAATTTGTTCCACGATTGACAACATTTTTAGCTTCTAGAGCATTTCAGAAAACCACTTCAAAAGCTCTCTGTGAGGAGTTCGCCCAGAGCTAGACCCCTTCAGAGGGAAGGTAGACACCCTCAGATGTAATATTTTATCTGCTCAAAGTAACATGGTTTTAGAAAAATCTGAGCATGTCTTTGCCAGAGGAAACACTGGACAGTGTTGTCCTGGTACTGTAGAAGCTGGGATTCTTGATAAAGTTTTCTCCTAAGTAAGCCCCACCACATGTGTTTTGGATCAAATGCCTACTTCATTTTTTAAGCAATTTAATGGATCTTTTAGAGATGATAATTTAACCCCGATGAATTGCTCCCTTCAGACGGGGGTCTTTGCTGCCGCCTTAAAAGGGGCGGTGGTGAGGCCCCTGTTGAAGAAGAGCAATTTAGATCTGAATGATTTAGACAACCTTTGACCAGTATCTAACTTACCGTTTTTAGGCAAATGTTTAGAAAAACACGTTTCAATTCAGCTTAATGATTTTATTAATGTAATGTCCTAGAGAAAATTCAGTCTGGTTTTATGGTGAACCACAGCACAGAGAAGGCCTTTTTGAAGATTTTAAATGATTTTCACAGTAAACTATGATGCCCAGAAGGTGACAGTGTTGGTTCTACTGGATCTAAGCGCTGCCTTTGATACAGTGGACCACACTATTCTTTTAACCCGTTTAAAACAGATTGGCCTCTCTGGTGCTGTTTACAAATGGTTCACATCAGGGGGGTCTAGCCCAGACGAGATGTGATATTTTTGTTTAAAGAAAGCAAAATAAAGCTGTTCCAATAGATTATAGACTATAGCATACGTAGTAAAGTGCCTAAAATATAATTAATTTCCAATGCATGCATGTCAAAACAGTGCATATAATCTAATATACAATGGCTTATATCTTTATATATAATGCTCAATTTAATATGGAATGTTTTGTGTTTTGGAAAATTACATCTGAAAACAGCAAACCCAAACACAAATTCAGTTCAGTCAGTCTTTCTTCGCCTGCTTTTGTTATTCTCCTTTTTTCTCCTCTGTACTTGACTGTCCCTTTGTTAGGTTCCTTAGGTGTTTGGGTTTTAGTTATTTCATTTCCTTATTTAGTTTACATTTACATTCTTGCTTATTTCCTGGTGTTTTGTTAAGTGTTATTTGAGTTTTTCCTTCCACCACGTTTTCTCGCACCCTTTTACCCTCAGGTGCTCTTATGTTAGGTTTCTTGTCTTTTATTTACTTAGATTCATAGTTAGTCGCTATTCATCTTTAGTACTCATCTCTGTCTAGTCCTTATGTTTTGCATTCCTCCTTTGCGTCACTCCTTGTCTTCCGTGTTTGTCTATTATCGTCAGCTGTTCTCCATCTTTGTCCTTCCCTTTTCTCAGCTGTTTCTGGTCTCTCTGATTGCCTTCCCATTGTTGTTCTGGTCCATTTAAGCCCCTGTGTCTTACCCAGCCCTTTGTCAGGTCCTCGTCATTTCCACGTCTTCCCTCCTTGCTACACGTCCTGTTCCTGTCGTTTCTCAAGGTTTGGATTTTGTATTGTTTGTTTTTTATTAAATATGAGTGCTCTGCACTTTAAACGCCTCTCTGCGCCTGGGTCCTCTCCACAAAACATGACACCCTTCCCTTTACCCCTTTATCTTTGCTTTTTTCATCTCTCTACTTCCACCAGTGAACTCCCCATTTTTTTTTTAATTTAGGATGAGATTGCTAACAAACATATTGCACATACTAATATTCATACACTATTCACCTATTGCTGTCTCTCTCTGTCTTTATCTCTAGCTGTTGTCTCTCTTCTTCTCCCTCTCATTGCTTGGTCTTCTCTCATCATTGGTACTGTCTTGGATAGTCTGTTTAGCTCTGTCAATGACATAATGGTGAATGAGCAAATAAGGTAAAGCAAAGGCTTACTTATTACCTCCGCCATGGAGGTTATGTTTTTGCCAGGGCTTGTTTGTTAGTCTGTTAGCAACATAACTAAAAAGGTTTATAGGCTCATTTTTTTAAATGAAATTTTCACCAAATGTCTGCAACGGGACAAGGAACAAGGAACAATTAGATTTTAGGGGTGATATGGATAATGTCCAAAATGTTTACTAGCACTATATTACAGTTTGATCTATCTTTATTTAAAACATTGTAATATAGCTTGGGGATTTACTTTTAGCACCTACCTTAATAAAATAAACTTACAGAAAAAAATTGTTAGAATAGCAACATTTTCCAATTTTGATGCTCCTAGTGCCCCACTATTTTTAAAATAAGTTGCTGACCTGCCTTGGCGGAGGTCTGCGCTCTCCGAGTGCTTTTCTAGTTTAATTGATCATGTCTTCAATGATGCACTGTTATGGACCCGTTTCAAATGTGCTTCTTTCTATATTTTAATAGGTATTACGATAGTTGGAATTAAAGGACCATTCCTGATTCATTATCTATAACACAATGTTAGAATAATTAAATGTTACCAGTTCATATGCCTAATGATGAAGCTACAGCTACAGCTCCTGCAGGCTCCTCTCTTTAGGTTATCTCTCCTACCCTCTACAAAATCATGACATCAGAATTAAGTGTGCAAAGTATGACTATTGTAAACTAATAATACAAAACACAAACTAAATATCCATATGTAAACAATTGGGCTACATCAAGTCATGATGCACCAAGAGTGTTACAAAACTGTTTACTTGGTTAGCACAAAAAAAATGCTACTTATATAACTTTGACCAATTTCAATTTGATTCAAACACCTCTGTTGCTACCTCCTTCTCTGTCTGGACCTCATCATTGCTTGCTTCTACAAAATTATTAAATCAAATCAAGTGTGCAACAAACCGACAGAAGCAAGTTGCACAAATAGTAATAAAATAATGTAATACAAACAAGTGGACAACAAAAAACAATCAGCATGTTCAACAACAAGAATGGACTTTTTAGCTGCATTTTAGACATCAAATCCTGGATGGAAGAAAACTTTCTCCAGCTCAATGAGAACAAAACGGTTCTGAGGCTCAGAGAGAGAAACTTTTACCAAAATTACAATCACTGTATTTTAATCCTTCTTTAGAAGTGAAGAACCTGGGAGTGATTTTTGACTTTGAGCTGAATTTCATCCCTCACATTAAAAACGTTACTAAAATAGGTTTTATCATCTAAGGAACATTGCCGTTCCCATTCTCTCTCGGGGCAAAACGGAGACACTGACGCATGCTTGTATCACCAGTAGAATTGATTACTGTTATGCCCTGCTTTCTGGTCTTTCCAAAAAGAGTATCTCATGTTTACAACTTCTTCAAAATTCAGCATTCATTCCTGACAAAGACCAGAAAGCTGGAGCACATTACACCCATTTTAAATTCATTGCATTGGCTTCACGTATGTTTTAGGATCGAGTTCTACGGTTCTTTTAATGGTTTTTAAGTGTCATAATGGTCTTGGGCCTTCTTATCTTTTAGAACGGCTTTTACTTTATAACAAAACAAATCTCAAATTGCTCACCTGTCAAAAAGTTCAGCTACCGATTATCAAATCACTTAAGTTGGCTTGATTAAATATTAGGTCTTTATCAGGAAAGTCCCTCCTAATCAATGAATTCATCACTAAATATAAAATACATGCCCTTTTTTTATCAGAAACCTGGCTAGATGGAAATAATGAAACATCTGCATTGATAGAATCTACTCCTCCAAATTACAAGTTCTTAAGCGAGAGCAGGAAACACAGACGAGGTGGAGACTCAATGAACTTTAAAAAGGTACCCCTGGGCACATTTGACTCTTTTGAATACTTAGCCACCCAGATAAATGAGCCTAAAAAAGCTATATTTCTAAGTTTATATAAGCCCCAAAACTTAACTGTAACTTCTTTAATGACTTCAGTGACCTTCTTTCCGTAATATGTATAGATTATGACCAATTAATCATTGTGGGGAACTTCAACATCTATACTGACAACCCACAGGATAGACTAGCAAAAACATTAATTTACACTCTTCACAACTTCGGCCTGACCCAGCATGTCAAACAACCAACACACAATAGAGGACACACTCTGGACTTAATTATCTGCAAAGGTTTAAATATATCTGACATCTCGGTAATTGATATTGCGCTATCTGACCATTTCTGAGTTTTCTTTGAAAATACCATCATATCTAGCCACAGTGAGATAACTGTGAAAAAGCGTTTTCTCAGGGACAGTTCAGTTGAAACCTTTAAAAGTATTTACCCTTCCACCACAACCCTTCTCATTATCCAATTCCAACTCAATAAATAAGCTGGTAGATAATTTCCTCATGAAAATGTCAGACATCATTGATTCCATTTCTCCAACTAAACTGAAAGTAGTCTCAGGTAGAAAGAAGTCTCCGTGAACAAGCAATCCACTGGTACGTAGTGAAAAAAGGGAGTGTCGACGAGCCGAGAGAAAATGGAGGAAAACTCGACTACAGGTTTACTGTGAGATCTACAGAGACTGAATAGGTATCAGCTAACCATAAAAGATGCTAGGGAATCGTTATTTTCTGAAATCATCAACAGAAACATTAATAATGCACGGACTGTATTTGCAACAGTGAAAAGACTAACTAATCCTCCAGTGACAGTGGCCCCAGAACTAAACTCTACCAGGGCCTGCAATGAATTTGCCAACTTTTTCACTGAAAAGATTCTAACAATTAGACAGTCGGTCTGTACTGCAGCACCGAACCGACTACCAAGTTATACCCAACTAACACCAATGTAGAAAAAATGTCAGAATTCCATGAATTAAACCAAACAAACCGAGAAGAAATCATTAACCAATTAGGCTCCTCCTCCTGCTGTCTTGATATTGTACCCACAGTTTTCCTTAAGAAAGTTTTCCCTGTCATTGGATCTGATCTGATTCAAATAGTTAACTCATCCCCCCTGTCAGGTGTCTTCCCCCAGGCTTTAAAAACAGCAGTTGTTAAACCACTGCTAAAAAAGAATAATCTGGACACGTTAATGCAGAACTACAGGCCAATCTCTAATCTTCCATTCATCAGTAAGATTATTGAAAAAGCTGTTTCAGCAGTTAAATAGCTTCATAACAATGACAAACCGTTTTGTTTTTCAGTCTGGTTTCCGTGCTTACCACAGCACCGAGACTGCCCTCGTGAAAGTATTCAATGACATCCGCATAAATACAGACTGTGGTAGAACCACAGTGCTGGTTCTGTTGGACCTCAGTGCAGGATTTGACACTGTTGATCATGATATACTACTGGAACGACTGGAGAGCTGGGTCGGACTCTCTGGGACAGTACTTGGCTGGTTCGAGTCTCACCTAAAGAACAGGGACTTCTTTGTTTCAATAGGAAACTTTTAATCAGGACAAACAGAAATCACATGTGGGGTCCCCCAGGGCTCCATCCTGGGGCCCCTCTTATTTAATATCAACATGCTCCCACTAGCCCAGATTATTACAACCAATAACATTAGCTACCATAATTATGCAGATGATACTCAGCTCTACATTACGATGTAACCAGGTGACTTTGAACCCATCCAAACCCTAAGTACTTGCATCGAGCAAATCAATGGATGGATGTGCCATAACTTCCTCCAACTGAACAGAAACAAAACAGAAGTAATTACTGTTGGACCTAAAGAGGAAAGATCAATAGTCAGCACACAGCTCCAGTTAATACAGCTAGAAACTATTGATCAAGCCCAAAATCTAGGTGTAGTTATGGACTCAGACCTGAATCTCCAGGGTCACATAAAGACCATAACAAGGTCAGCCTTCTATCACCTGAAGAACATTTCTAGGATTAAAGGACTAATGTTGCAACAGGACCTAGAAAAACTCATCCATGAGTTTATCTTTAGTCGGATTGATTACTGCAACAGCGTCTTCACAGGTCTGCCTAAAAAGTCAATTAGACAGCTGCAGCTGATCCAGAACGCTGCTGCTCGTGTTCCTCACTAGAACCAGGAAAGTAGAGCTCATCACCCCAGTTCTAAAGTCCTTACACTGGCTCCCTGTAGCTCAGAGAATAGACTTCAAAATACTTTTACTCGTTTATAAATTGTTGAATGGCTTAGCACCAAAGTATGTTGAAGATCTACTGTTACTATACCAACCCCCCAGACCACTCAGGTCCTCTAATTTCAGTCTACTCAACATCCCTAGAATTACAACCAAACATGGAGAAGCAGCTTTCAGTTTGTATGCTCCTCTAATTTGGAACAAACTTCCAGACAACTGTAAAGCTGCTGATACACTGAGTTCTTTTAAATCACAACTAAAATCACAACTAAAAACGTATCTTTGGGTAATGCTTCGATGTATCATGTTTTGTGTATGCTTCATGCTTTACTGCTGTTTTTTCATTATATCCTTTGTAATGCTTTGATGTATCTGTGTATGCTTCTTGCTTTATTGATGTTTTTACTTTAAATGCTTGGTCTGTGTTTTACTGCTGTTTTTATTTTAACCCCTAATCATGTAAAGCACCTTGAATTACCTTGTTGTTGAAATTATGCTATACAAATAAAATTGCCTTGCCTTGCCTTGCTATATGATCCCTTCGCGGTCTCTGCGCTCCTCTGGCAGCCGTCTCCTTATCATCCCTAAAGTCAAGACACACACTCATGGTGAGGCGTTTTTCCATTAATATGGCCCTCACATCTGGAACAGGCTGCCGGAGGACCTCAGGGCCGCAGAAAACGTTCATGTTTTTAAGAGCACGCTCAAGACTCACCTTTTCAGCTGAATATTATTTATTATAGTCTGTTTAATTGCTCTGCATGTTTGACTTGCTTATATTTTATCAGTGGTTTACTACTTAGTTTTATCATATTCATCCACTCTTTATTTTTATATTTTATCCTGTTATTTTATTCTTTATTCCAGTGTTTCCTCTATGGGAGCCCTCTGCCTCGGGAGCGGTGGTCTGCTGTGGCTTTTAAAGTAACAATGTTAATGCCAGAGTGGACCATAGTAAATTTGTAATGTTTGTTAAAGAAGTCAGATTTGACCTTTGCTCCTGTGATGGCGTTGACCCATTTGGTGCAGTTCTCTACAGTGTTGGCCACAAGAATGAGGACATTCATCATGCACTGAAGCTCGCCTACCTCCACCAGAACAAAGGAGTCTAAAAGAAATTGGGAAGCAAAGGCCTCATGGTTACAAGACAGATTTAAGCAGAACTTCAGAGCATAACTGTCCTGTTTATAGTGTTACCCACAGCCATCTTTCAGTGAAACACAATTTGTTCTGTCGAGCGCCACAGGAGGTCGAACCACTTTCAGTCGCTCTGCTTTTTTCTGCACTTTAGTCAGAAGGAGAACGTCTGAAAACAGAAGAGCCACCACCTCCATCTGCAGTACATCATAAGCAAGCAAACAGATATTTCTGTCAAGTCATTACAGAACATTTTGGACAACAGTGATTTAAAGTGACAGAACTTGCCCGAATAAACTGTACTCACCTTGTTGTCTTTTCTGCCTCGTAGCTTCAGGTTCCCCTCCAGCAGCAGCTTACGTACGACGTTGAGACCCACTCCTCTGATGGGGCATGTCAGATCAAACTGGCAGATGTCCCGGACAAACTATCACCCAAAACAGCAATTATAGATTTAGTATTCAGATTAAACACTTGTTCTTTACATTCTTATCTTATATTTTCAGCAATAGGGCATTGTTTTGAATTCTGGTGTATTTGGGGAAACACCTGATATAGCTTTCAATGCTAGACTGATTTAAAGTATTGTAGTTTACAACTATAAAAAATGTGTTTTTGTTATATTTTACAACAGTGAAAACATTTTTTTGTTTGCAAAATTTTTTATTTTATTGTGTACGGTTTAAAAAATGAATGAATGATTGAATGAATGAATAAATGACAGTAAAACAGAACATCAAAACTTTTTCAATCTAAGCATGCATATCATCCATCCCTTTGGGATAATTCATGCCTTTACCTGAACCCCTGACTCTTCATCTCATCATATTTCTCTTCATACCTGTACCTGAACCATGTGGTTAACACTTATTTAACCACAGGGCATCAGTTTATTTTTCTATCTAGCTGGGTATTTTTGATGCAACACTGTAACTCAATGGGAAGAGTAGTCGTTTTGCACTTGGATGAAATCATAAGGATGTGGGTTTGATTGTTGCTTCCTCACCCACCACATGTTGATTTGCCCTTTGGCAAAGCATTTAACCCCAAACAACCTGCATATCTGTGTATGAATGGTGTTGAGTGCTGCTCGCTGAATGAGGGTGCACTGTAGAAAGATCATTATGACTGGGAAACACTATATACTGTAAGTTCAATCCATTCACCATTTGATGAATTATAAGGATAAAACGTGTTAGGCTTAAATCTTCCAATTCACTGAACATTATTTTTTAAGATTTTAAATTTACACCCTATTTCCATTGATTGTCGTTCTAATCCCCCATTTGGACCCACTAGCTTTTATCAAATATGACCCCTGATCATACTAAATTAATTTAGATATTATTTATTGGAGACACATAGTCACATTTCCTTTCAGAAGACAATGAGGATGTTATAGAAAATAAGTTTCTACGAAACATCCCCAAGTAGTATACAAATGAACAGATGGCCAAATGAAAAGAGGTCCATCTTGGACTCAGAACAGTTACGAACAAACAGGTACGAAATGACTAAAACTACAAACGTGCAAAATGGTGAAGGGCCAGAATAACTAGTGCTTTTACACACACAACAAATACAAAGACACACAAAGTACATACTGAATAAACAAAAGACAAATACAAGCACAAAGAAACTTTTATCACGATGCCTAAGGAGACTGCACCATATCAGGAAAATATGTCATTGTGACACCATAAATCAATTATGAATATTTCCCTGGTTCTTTTCCAATTTTTACTTCATCAAAATGTTCACACCACTTTTTGTGAACTTTAGCATCTAAACCAATAAAAATATGCATCAAATGAGATCATTAGGGTAAGGAACATTAAAACTTTAGGCCATAGATGTGATTGCCATGCAGAATGGTATGGTACTTGAAATATCATATCCTAACATCAAAGCAACAACAAAAGAAAGACACAAAATGACACAGAACAATGGCAAGGGCTTATAAAGCAACTCCAGAAATGTAAAAGCAGAACATTACTAATTAACACAAAAAAATACATTGTAACAAATTATTGACAGAAATTGTCACAAAGCTGCCTTTTTACCTTGTCAATTTCTTCATTTATTCCTTCCACCTCATATCCCTCCACCCTCTGTGCAGAGATGGAGAGCGCGAGCTGCTCATCTTTCAGCTGCATGAAGCCATTGATACTTTCTAAAAAGCTGTTTACAGTGGTCAACTGGGAAGAAGCAGGAAGAAAGATCTGTGGTGTGATTTAAATACTTAATTTGCAGGGAGATAAGAACTATTGTTAAATGAAACCTCACCATCGCTCTGAGGGCCCGCTGCACGTGAGGTTCCTGCGTTTCTTTGAGCACAGCTTTGAGTAGCAGGGGATACTTTGTGATCCTCTGATGTGGTTTGGCCTGCATGTCTCCAAGGCGCATCCGCTCACACTGAGGGTGTTTCTCTACCCACTGGACACGTCGAAAAACACAAAAATATACTTTTATTCCTGGTAAATAGCTAACTTTTTCTTGTGTCTAACCTTGCATATAGTTTCTGTATAGTCTCTCAAATATTTAAAAACTAATTTTATTTCAAGATACTTGAAAGAATCTTGTGAAACTTATATATTATAAAGTGAAACTTGTATATTATATATATTAGATTATTTGCAAACAGACTTATTAACTTTCGTTGAATATTTCTGTTTAATTTGAAGATTATAGCTTGCAGCTAATGAATTATTATTTCTAGAATTGACATAAGGGAAGCTGTCATTCAATGGGCGCCACCAGGCCCTCGGATCACAACCAGCGTAGCCCTGTTTTGTTAGTCCTGATTTGTTCTTTCTGTAGACTTTTGTTCATAATTGAAAAAAATTGAGAAAACTCAAAATTCCCTTTCCCAAAAAGTTTTAATATTACATAAGGCTCACATAAGATCAATACAAATTTTGTTTTACACAGAGAAATGTTGTGCCATGGTCTACATATTCATAGGGATGACTGTTTTTTTTACGTGTCCTGTTTGGCAGTGTGGAGCTCAGAATTGGTGTCTGAGTACCAAGTAGAAGCCCAACAGATTTACTTTCACAAGCGGAGCAGTACAGCTTTTGCTATAGTACTCCACTTGATTTATGTGTGAAAAATCTTTATAATGAATTGTTGGGGCTTTTATTTCCTGATATTATGGACGCGGAGACGGAAAATTAAGAAGAAGAAAGAAGGAAGATGAAGAAGAGAGGTAGGAAACAAAAAGTCAAGAGAGAGGGTGAGTTGAAAATACAAGAGAGGAAGGGGAACAAAGAAAACACAGGAAGACATTGAAGTCTGCCTCCATACCCACAGGACGGCAGAGAGAGGGGAAAAACAAAACAAAACACGAAAAAGGAACATCGACAAAACAAAACAAACATTGTGAACTAAGAATTACACAACCACATCACACAAAAATAGATTTAAAAATACAACAACAATGTCACAGAAAAACTCATGGTACAGATTAATCAAGCTCTAGTAATGATAACCTCAGCCCAAGAATATATCCTTAAACACCAGAGACCCCACATCTATGTGTGTGTGTTAGCATGCTGGTGCATAGAAGGTTTCTCCATAAGAGTGTTCGATAGTTGGTGTGAGCAGACATCAATCCGTCTCCCAGGAATCGATGCAGACATGAAGGAGATCGGAACAAAGACATCCAAAGCACCCCCAGAGCCCCAGGCGGACCCGGGCGGGGCCTACCGCATCCCCCAAGAGTGGAGCAAAGGAGAACCCCGGCAACCGGCCGCGCCAGGGCGGGCCGGTCAATGGACCAGGAGAGCCGGGGCCCAGGGGCACCCCACCCCCAAACAGGGACTCGACAAGGGACAGGCCGACGAGGGGCCCCCGGCAATGCAGGGGCCGCGGCCGGCCGCCACGCACCGCCACCACCCTAGGCCAATCCCCACCGCCAACATCCCAGCGCCCCCCCCCTGCCCTACGTCGGGGCGCCCCACCAATAGCCGCAGGGGACGGACAGCATCCCACAGGGATGACTGTTGACTTGAGAGTAAACAGCTTAAGGCTAAAGCTGGCCTGGCTGTTCACAAAGAGCTGTATTTACTAACCCAAAAAAGAACTAGACTGTTGCTCAGTCCTCTTTTCAGATGAAAATAAAAATGTACAGTTCATTTGGAAATCAAGGTCCCAGAGTCTGGATAAAGAGAGAAGAGGATAATAATCCAAGTTGCTTAAAGTTCAGTGTGAAGTTTCTACAGTCAGTGATGATTTCATGTCATGTCATCTGCTGGTGTTGGTCCACTGAGCTTTATCAGGTCCAAAGTATTCACAGCCATTTCTCAGGATATTTTAAAGCACTTATTGCTTTCCTCTGATGACAGGCTTCATGGAAACTATGATTTCATGTTCCGACAGGACTTGGCACCTGCCCACACTGCCAAAAGTAGCAATACCTGCTTTCAAGATTATGGTATGACTATGCTTCATTGGCCTGCAAACTGGTCTGACCTGAACCCCTTAAGGAATACATGGAGGAGAGACGAGCTGAAGGTCGCTATTAAAGCAAAATAGGCTCCTTTAACACCTCAGCAGAACCATAGACTGATCACCTCCATGCCACGCTCCACTGATGTAGTAATTCGTGCAAAGATTCATGCATGCCAGGTATTGAGTACATTTACTTTACAGAACATGAACATACGTTTCAGTAGGCTTCAAAATAAGTTTTTATTTGTCTTTTGTAAATTCAAAATTAACTACAAAAATAGCTTGAAATATATCCTGTGTGTGATGAATCTATAATACGTATTTGAGTTTCACGTTTGGAATCAAATTAACTGAATTAAATACACTTTTTGATAATATTTTAAACTCATAAAGATGCATTTGAGTGTTCAGCTTTAAAAATATCTTAAACCACCAACAAAAACAACAGAAATGTACAAATAGCTAAGTAAGCTGTTTTTGTTATGTGTCATTTGGACCAACCTTTAACACCAGCCAGTACCTATTTCTTGCTAAAGTTAGTGTTTGTCTGGAAACAAAATAAGACTATGACAGAGGTGCAAAACAAAATAACTGTAGTCCATCACAGCTGTTGTTTTTCACCAGACACAGTATTACTGTCATGTAAATTCTGGTCCTGAAGACCCTTTTCCCACCTGTATGTTCAGGACTCACGCAGAACATCTAGAAATCTAAATCATTTGGAGAAGATGTTGGTGTAAAAAGTGGTTTGCCTGACATAAAGCTCTCATGTTAAGCCTCCTACTAGGTTACAAAAACGTCACAAACCACAGTGCCACAATTATCAGATTTGAAAATGGATCTCACTGAAGTAGGAATTGTTAAGTGTAGGAGTTTTTCTCACTGAAAGTGTAAGTATGACTGTTTATCTTCTCTATAGATACAGTTGCTGCTTTACCGTACCTGCAGAAAAGCAACAAAATGAGGGTTGCTCTCCATCTGCCTGCGTGTGAACTCCAGATTATTTTCCTCCTCCCAGCAGTAATCATGGTAGACCGAGAAGCGTTCGTGGAACTGGTGCAAAAGCAAAAGACAACTCATATGTGGGTTTAAATGCTGGCATTGCCTCCATACTTCTGTATAATTTATACACTGCAACAGCAGGCCTAAAAGGCAGCAAATTCCAGTAATGTCTTGCTCATTAAGCATGTGGGGATTTTTTCATCCATACATTTATAAAGAAGAAAGTTTAATCTTAACTTTAAATATGTTTATTTAAGGCTGTTTGCATAGTATACAATTCTGCACAAATGCAACATAAACCCTTCTATTGCACCATATATTCATGGACATACAATTTCTCTTTCTTTCTTTCTTTCTTTCTTTCTTTAAATACATATCAAAGACACATTTGTACGCTTATTTATTTGTTGTCCAGGGTGATGGAAACAAGCCTTTTAGATTAGATTACATCAAAATCAAATGTTTGCCATCATAAAGTGCCTCTACAATGTCTTAGAAATTAGTGATATAATCTTGAAATCATATCACAATTAGACTGATGATAATTTCTGTTGAAATCATTTGAAATAATTTATGCATCTAAACATACAACACTTTGTTTGTTCCGAATTTTATTAAACTCATAAAAGTACATTGGACCCTATACAAGTCAGTATTTGAAGATTCACCTGTTTGCTTATTTTTCTGTGGAATGTAACTCCTAATTATTCATGAAAAATCTGCCTATTTGTGGATTTCTTTTCATAGACATATCTAAAATTTCCTAAACAAAATCCTGCTCGGGAAACTGAAATAGATGCAATGGTACTTGACACGCTATTGGCTGAGATTGGCAAAAAAGAGATTCTTAGGTAGTGCCAAGACAGTTTCCACTGCTTGACTAAATGTATATTAAGTTATATTTCGTGTTTGAGCCAATAAAATGTGCAGTTAAAAGCATTTTTAGACAGGGTAATCACAGATTTGAACTGTTCACGGGCGGCTCTGGTCTCTAACCCCCGCGTATACCGGGGGTCCACTGTACATCAAAGTACTTATTGTTGGTTGACGTGTTTATAGATTGAATTTTGTTGGAGCTCTCAGTTTTTTGCATTTGGTGAATATAACAAAAATATCAATATTTAACCTCCTGATCACTGATCAAAGGTGGTGAAGGTTGTGGAGTCAGATATCTGTCTGACTGATTGCCGTATTTCTAAGAATAATATTTGAGATATTATTTATTTGGATATGTTATATTAAAACTGTTTGCTCAGATAGTTTCTTTACACTCTCTATATACAGTATTTTTGGTAATGAAACACGGACTAATTCAGTCTTTAGCATAAAGATATCCAATGGTTCCGCTGGTGTACCGATTTAGAAAATTAAATTTGGACATAATTTTGGAAATACTTTGACATTGAAGTGGTTTTAGTATGGCAGACATTTTTTTTCAAACATTTCCCAATCATGAGAACTCTTAGCTGAAAACCCTGGTTCATTCTTCTGTTTCTCCAAATGACTGCTTCATTAGAGCAGGTAAGATACTGACTGCTACCACATAGAGCCAAACTTGACACAATTTAAACAATCTCTTTCAGTAAATCACTTACGTCTGTTATCAGATAAATTCAAACATATTTGGAACAATCAAACCCATCTCTGCAACATGAGCAAGTAGAAGCCTATTCATAAACCCACCGTGGAAATGTTAAGTGTGGGAGTAGGTCCATAACATAACTGCTGGGCAGTATCAATATTCGCTCCGTGTACACTGTAGACCTGCAGACAATTAGCTAATACCTGCAGGCAACCCTCCTCCAGCCTCATGGGGTCAAAAGGTTTCCCCGTTCTTCGAACTTCCTGTAACATGGGATAAACCACCTCCTTCCAGAACAGTTGGTGAGCTTGCAGGATGGAGGGCAGGTTGGAGAAAAGGAGGTCAGGGGTCACCTAGAGGAAGTGGAATAAAAACCCCACAAATAAGAGAGTTACATTTTAACTATCCGGCCTTGTGATATTTTCCATCATCTCAGTGGAAAAGTTGTGGAACCAAATGTTTCGCTTGCTGAGGTTTTCGTGTTTTCTCTCAGCTCAAGCTGTGCATCTTGCAGCTAAGCAAAACAGTGGAAACTAGGCCTGCATGTTTTATATATGTGTGATAATCTAGTTAACTAGAGCTTGCATGCTTTGCAGACTAACCTCTGGGAGAAAGTCACGCTGGTGCAGGTGGACCAGAGCGGCAATAACCAACTATGAAAGTCAGACACACATTTGTTAAACATCCTGTAGAAAATCCCTCGTCAGCTCTGACACAAATTGTGATAAAAGAAGCAGGAGAGTGGCATCCTACGTCTTTGATGATCTTCAGCTTGTTGATGTAGATCAGCTCAGTCTGTACAAACTCCCACAGCGCCGCCTGTTGGTGTTTCTGCTTCTTTGCCATTGTCTGAAGCAGAGAGTAAAAAGAGATGGCTGCTAATATTTGGGGAATGTGCACAACGTTCGTACATATGGGATCAGAACAGGCTCACATTGAAATGAAACTGAAAATAAATGTTGGCATTGAAAAATATTATTGTAACTGAAAATATTAATTTTGAATCTGAAATAAATCTAGTGAACATTTTTGTATTGAGAGTGATTTTTTTTTCTATGAAACTCATGTATATGCATTGAAAGAAATAACTCAAGTTTTCAAACTTTCATTTTTTTTACAATGCTAATCTTTTTTTCAATGCCATCATTTTTTTCAGCTTCATTCAGGTGATACTGTTATGACGCTTGTGTGTGCACTCGCATGAGGGGCGGGGCTTCAGCCCCCCATTTGTTTGCATGAACGAGGCAGGAGGGAAACTCCGACTGTCCGAGGCCAGACGGGAGAAACAACAGGACATTTACATTGTTAATAATGTGGTTTGTGGAAGAAAAAAAGACAAACGGTTTCTTCTCAGTTTCTTCTACTGACCAGTAGACTAGGAGTCTTTGTGATAAAGTTTTATGCTTGTGTAGCCTGTTTGTTGGAGGCTCTCCTCATTACAGACAGTGGTATGAAGGGAGGTAAATACACACTATATAGGCTATACCATATTAAATAACTGTATTTATTTCAGATCCACAATACATATTTACAATACATGTCAATAACGTTAACAAATCAATTAAGACTGGTGTAAGAAAAGCTAACAACACTGACAACTCGTTTTTTCAAAATTAGATTGCAAAACGTAATTGTGACACACACTCCAAACCAGAAGGTGGCGCTAATGTGCGCCAACTACCGTGGCAAACTGAGAAGAAACCGTTTATATCTTATTTTTTAATTATTATTATTCCACAAACCACATTATGCTTTCTGAGATTTTATAAACTGAATCTGGTTGGGACACTATTTAAAAGACAACACCTAGGCTATTTTAGCTTCCCGCAAAATTCCTCCCATTATGCTCAGCATTATACAGTTTCTTTATGTACGAATGTTGTAGCATTCTTTGCCAAGATTAATGTCATGTCAAATAAAGACTTGCATTCAAAGTGGGTTCTGTATCATCAAGTAACTGGTTTACTCATATCTTTTTAATGCAAGGTGTTTATGCTCGAACCCATCATCATCATCGGCGATGTAACCCTGCTTATTAACCATTGTGCCATAGCAGTAAAGTATAACCCCAAACACCCAGGATATAGTCTAACCGGACAGGACCCCCACACGGTCACATAGAATGAACGGAGGGAACAGATTACGACTCCATGTGCATGGTTTAATAAACCGAGGGTACAGATTCTTACCCCTCAAAAATTATTTCTGCACCTGACCCCTGATCTGTAGCTTTGTGCTTCCGCTTGTGTGAGAACAGCTTTATTGGTTGTTGATTGATTTACGTCACAACGACTACACTAGGACTTGTGATATCAAACATGTTTGATTCAAAAGACTACAGAAAGACTGTCATAAATCGGGTCCCCAACTGCAGATTATCACCTTCCACAAACCACATTAGAAGCAAAGAAAATGTTGATCCCACTCGGACAGTCGGAGTTTCCCTCTTGCCCCGTTCATGCAAACATATGGGGGGCTGAAGCCCCGCCCCTCATGCGCGTGCACAAACAAGCGTCAAAACAGTAACACCTAATGAAGCTGAAAAAAATGATGGCATCGGAAAAAAAAGATTGGTATTGTAAAAAAAAATGTCACTTTCAATACAAAATTTTCACTAGATTTATTTCCGATTCAAAATTAATATTTTCAGTTACAAAAATATTTTTCAATGCCAATTTTTATTTTCAATGCCAATATTTATTTCCAGTTTCATTTCAAGGTGATACTGTTCTGATCCCATACGTACAGAGCAAAGAATGCATTTTACAACAAGGATACATGAGACACTGTGCTCCTACGTCCTTTGAAAATTGACTTCAGCAAGACTGATTTCAGCAAACTAGTGGAACTAAAACAATTGCTTTAGATTATGTTCTGCAAAACTCCTAAGAAATATATGTGTAGAAGGCAAAGACACAAATGTTGTCTCTTACTGAGTGAGACTTCACCAGATCTATCCAGCTGTTCTCTAATGCTGTTCCATGACTTTCCTCGTTCCAGATCCAGTTCAGTTTGGCAGGAACAACAAAAGACTCCAGATCTCTGGTTAATAAATCCATCTGACCTCGCTCCTGCCATGTTGAGGGGGGGGGGGGGGAGTGGTGGTGACACACGACAAAACAGAGAAGCAGGAAAAATGAATCTCAAAAAGTAATCAACGGTTCCTGTGAAGGTAAGCCATGTCATGAATATTTGTGGTCACACTAGAAGAAAACCAGTGGAGCAGAAATAGTAGCGCTGCACTGATTTAAGTGTTTGTGTAGGCGGAAACGGTTGGAGCAGGTCTGTATCTGTCTCATGGTTTGTGAAAAATTCAGTCTGATGAATAAGAGACGGAACAATACCTCAGACGCTTTCTCAGACACTCCCTGGCTGACCACGCTGCCAAACACCTGCTTCAGCGGCGTTCTGGATTTGGGTTCTGATGATGATCCTTTTCTCACAGTTGCATAGTCAGTCACGACCTTCTGCTTGGTTTTTCTCTAGAAAAAGGACAATTATATTGGATTTCAGTGGGTAATAAGCTGTGGATTTAAAGAAGACTCATATAGATTTAGGCAATTTCTTTCAAAGATTGTATCAACAAAAATTCAAAAAATGAGACACAAGGTGCTTTGCACTAAGCAGGACCACATTGGACTACAGTTGCAGGTCTTTTGGGTTATGTTTCTACCAGCTTTACACATCGAGACACTGGAATATCTGCCCATTGTTGTTTTAAAAATAGCTCAAACTCAGTCAGATTGGATGGAGAGCCTCTGTGAAAGACACTCTTTTTATCTTGCCACAGATTCTTAATTGAATTTGGGTCTGGACTTTGACTAGACCATTCTAACAAATGAATACTCTGTCCATCATGGCTCTGACTGTATGTTTGGTGTCCTTGTTCAGCTGGACAGTGAATCTCCACTTCAATCTCAAGTATCCCCACAGCATGATGTTGCCACCACTATGTTTCACTGGTGGGATGGTGTGCTCAGGGTGATTTGCGGTGTTATTTTTCTACCATATACAGCGTTTCGCATGTTCATCTCACAGGAGCACCTTCTTTAAGGTTCTTTCAACTAATGCTTTCCTCTTGCCACACTTTCATAAAGGCCAGATTTTTAGACTGTGCTACTAATCCTACATGAACTGTGGATCTCTGCTGCTCCTCCAGAGCTACCATGGCCCACTTGGCTGCTTCTCTCCTTGAGAGTCTTATTGCTTGGCCTGTCTGTTCACATGGATATCCATGTCTTGATAGGATTGCAGTTGTGGCATGCTCTTTCCATTTTCAGATGAAGCATTGAACAGTAATCCGTCAGATGCTCAAGTTTGGAATGTAGTTTTGTAATCTAAACTGCTTTAAACCTCTCCACAACTTCTCTGAGTTGTTCTCTGTGCTCTTGGATCTTTATAATGTTTTTACACTAATGTTCTCTAATGAACCTCAGAGGCCTTCACAGAACAGCTGTATTTATATGCAGGATACATTAACACAGGTATTCTTTACTAATTCCTAATGTACTAGATTATTTTACTAATTAGGTGGCTCAACTTGGTTACATTTGATTTTATTCAGGAGTCTCAGAGTAAAAGAGGCTATATAAATAAATCTAGCAATGTAAACACATTTTCAATACAAATATGTGAAGGTTTGTGCTTGCAATGTAACAAAAATATTTAGGAATGCTTTTGCAAGGCATTGTGTGTGCATAATAGTTGTCCTTAAAGTATTAAATGCATCTTTTATTCCTTTTTAAACTTAAGGTTTATACAATTGGTCTATACATTAAAAAATAAAGTGCTGTGTGACATATGTGACAGTTTATATGTAATGTGAAAGCATTTCAAAAGTTGGTTTCTACTATTTCTTTTCAGAAACATTTATGATAACTCATAAAAAACAAATAAAATTAGTAAATCATGCAATGTATTAATTACTGAGAAGGGGATCAAAATGACCTGATATGGACATAAAGATTTTAAATCAAACTGAACAGAAAAAGTTACAGATGTTCAAAGAAAGAGCTGGTATTAAGATGTTCTACTTGCCTGGTAGCCAATCGTGCTGTACTTGTTTTTATCTGCAGACCCCCTGCGGGGGAATATGTCTGCCGTTGTTGTCAGCCCATCGATAACATCTGGCTCTCTGGTTTCTGCATCCTTCTGCTTCTCTCCGTTCATGCTGTCTTGCCTCTGCACCATCTCTTTCATTACTGACTCAAATTCTCCGTTATTTACATATGGCATTTTCAGGGGCAGGCTGAAAACAGGCACACAGGTTTACTTATTAACAGAATGTGGTGTGTAAAGGCACTGAAATTGTTTTTTTAATCTATGAAAGAATAATAGTTGATCAATGTATGGTTTGCCATAATTCTGATTTGTCTGCTTACACTTTCTTTGCAAGTCTGAAGGCTTAAAATTTCAGAGCAGCTAAAAACAGATGGTTGCATTTAAACTCTTTAGAAGCTAAATAATTTATTTTAATCTTTTAAAGTAGACTAGATTTCTAATTTCTCCAGGCTTTTAGAAGGTCTTTCAAAGTTTTCCTTAGACTTAGCTGCTTTTTAACAAATTTTCAGGTTAGTTTTTATGTTGGCTGGGACAAGGTAATTTGGTGGTCATGAAATGAGGAAAGTGCACAAAGTGGAGGACAAAAGAAGAAGTGTCAGAACAAAAAGTAACCATCGACACACTTTGGATGGGTGTTGGGGATTGCTTCTTGAGCAGTTTACAAATATGGCTTCAACTATAAAGTTTTCAATCTTTTCATCACTTGAAGTGCTGGGTTCAATATTCCAATATTTAAAATAAAAATCTACGGATTCCGATAAAAAAAAAGATATCTACAAAAGATAAAGCATGTGTGAAATGCATACTTTTTAAACAAAAAAAAAAAACCAAGACATATCTGTCACATGAACTGAGAGATTTTTAAATAATCTTTTTTCTTCTAAGTTTTATCCTCATAGCTGCTTTGTAATTTCCTTGCTGCTCAGAAAACGCCATCTTAAACAGTGTTATCTTAATATTTTTCATAAAGTCAACAGAAGATCATTTTTGTGAGAAGCTGCTGGAAGCAAAATATCCTATTTAAAATTTGACAAGAAGTATGTCATGTGCAAACTCATTATTGGTTCCTCTTTCAGGTTTAGAAACCTGTTTATGCCTGATTAAAAGGAAATAGTTAACAACAATAACACGCTTTAATGAAAATTGTCTAAAAAGTAAAATAAACCTGTGCTGTATATACTAATACAGTGATGGCTATTCTTATCCTGATGTTTGTGACTGTTGTGTTTCCTCTTGAGGAACATGGTCAGATATCTGAGTCCGATTTTGTTGTTATAAGGAAAGTCCGCCCACTGTTGTCTCCTGCTACCTTGCACACCATCCAGACATGGACATTATAACATTATAAATTTGCATCAGACTGTATTGAATATGACTGAACTTAAACAATATAATGGAGATTATCTTATTTACCCTTATAACACTAGACTACATGTCAAAAGACAAAGTTTTCCTGCTTTACTTACAGTGGCACCAGCTAAAGCCTAGGGTAGTTTGTAGTTCCCATGTCAGGACAAATTAGCACATTTTGTATCAGACTCTACTTGACAAAGCGTGCACTAATGCAGTTTGTTCAGCCTAAATCCATTCATAGGAACTTTAAGGCTTGGCTTGGACAAGTTGACTATGTGACAGAGCAGGAAACCCTGTAAGGTCCCAAGACAGGGAGCATGTGGTTACTTTTTAATACAAGTAGTTCATAATAAAGGGCTGTAATAAGTCATTTTATAAAAATCTCATGTATGCAGTCAGATCCTACAGGATTCCAGTTTAAAACTTTGTGTGTGTTACATCAGCGACAATTTAAAAGAACGTCCCTGTTGCTGCAGCTTTGACTATGAGTACATGTCTAGCTAAAAGCAGATTGGGAGTTTTTGGGCAAGCATCTTACCAACCTGCACATCAGTGTATAAATCTGTGAGCATTTGTGAGTGCATCTGGGGGAATTAACCTTGTGGTGTAAAAATAGCTTGAGTAATGACTAGAAAGACGCAATATAAGTTCAGATAATTTGCCACCCAATGAAAAACATTAAGAAATACTCAATTTTTCCTGCATTCTCCTAGAACCCAATAAGAACAATGAAAACATAGAAGAAAAGGGTTGAAAAGTACAATTTTACTGTCTGTTTGGATAAGTACATGTAAAACAAAGCAGATAATAACACTGGAACAGGAAAACAGAAGTGGGGCACAGAGATAACCATCTGTCCTGGATAGAGAGGAAATAACTCAGACACATATGTTTCATCTCTAACAAAATCGGTTTTTTTTCTGATCATATCAACAACAAACAGCATATTGACGCTGATTTACAAACACTTTTACGACTGGACACCAGCAGTTTCACACAGCTCCAGATCCAGTTACACAGATGCGATGGTTGTGTGACAGCAGGAATCGTCTCGGAGCCTGCCATGAAGCAGCTTTGAATTACTGTGATGTCAATTTTCATTTACTCACTGTATCCAAGCAAACCATTTCTGCAAGCTCTTCTTTAATATGAAGGTAGCTCAATGCAGCTGCTCCAAAATAAGACAATTAATCCTTTTGAAACAAAGTGTTCAAGTAGTATTTATGCTGATACAGCGCGGGAAGTTAATGTGAGAGCAAAGACTCTAACAAGAAGACATAAAGGAGACACGTACATCGCACTAATCAGCCTCTGCTGTGCTGTCAAACTTCAAAGGATTGACGTAAATGCCGTCATCACACAGTGTAATACCTGTTTACAGGTGCAGCAGCTTGGTGACTGTAAAACACTGCGAAAACATTTGGAATATATTATCATAATGGATTGTAGCACTTTTAAGTTATTGCTAAATCTCCATTGATATGTAGGTCTCTTAAGCCTTCCAAAATCTTTGTAAACCACATTATCAAATTTAGAATAGTCTGTGACAAGAGCACTAACATGAATGTGCTTTAATATTAAGAAAAGAACCAAACAAGACCCTTTTTTACCATTGTTTACTCCTAATAAACAAAGAAATTTCAGATTTTACCTGTGCTTGGTTGGATCCATTTTGCCTCACGCAGTCATCTTTGGTTTCTGTTGGCTTTCTCCTCCTCTCCTGCCTCTCCGGCCCTATCGGTCCCTCCCTCTCTTCCTTTCACCTGAGCCCTCAGCAACTGGCCTGACGGGAACAACTGGATTTCTGCAGCCAACAAATCAGTGCTCAGGCCTGGTTAATGTGTCACGGGTAAAAAGCGCTTAGTGGAGCAGAGTTGGGAACTAACTTCTTTGAAGATGATCAATTGGTGTTTAGTGTCAATAAGATTTTCTTCTCACTCAAATCACTTTTAAAGAAGTTGGAAAGGATTTTTCCCATGTTTCTGGTTTCACAAAAGAGGGATTCTGCTGCAAGAATGCAGCAACAGGAAGAGGAAAAACAAAAGATCACATTCTGTCACAGAGGACAAAAATCTTCTGGTTATGTCTATGGGGGACAAATATGCGATTAAGTGTTAAAGGCCTCGTGCTGGAATGCAGACTGGCAGTGTGCCGGCAGTTGAATACACAATTACATCCTAAAATATTTTCTTCTCCTTTTTCTCTCCCCCCCAAACACCACACGCACCCTCTGATAAGGTTAAATCACAACTCAGACATACAAAAAATTCACAACATCTTTTATTCAAAACTTTAAAGTATAACATTGTCAAGCCACGTAAAAGTGCTTTTAGAGTTACACTTCTTCAGTCTCAAGCACCTCTTCATGGCTGGCAGTGATATAAAAGCTGAAACAGACTTGAGACAAGGCGTGTCACGAATAATGCTTGCATGATTGGGGCTTAAAAGAATGCTACTGAGGCGGTGAAAAGCCTGTAAAACACAGCAGAGTGTGGTCTACGCTGAGAAGGAACAAAACACTTCCCTTCATTCCCTACACTTCATTGTTTGCAAAAAAACAGGTCCGACTTTTTTGTCCTTTTCCAGCATAATAGGGAACTGCTATTAAAATATGACCAGCTTTAATCTATTATGTTTGTTAACCAGTCCCTATTTTCTCTGACATTTAACTCTTAAAAACACTCTCTGCACGTTTGAGTCCATTTACAACAGTCGAAACATGAAATAACTAAAAAATAGCTTAGGTGACCTCAGTGAAATGACACAGCAATTACATTCTATTAAACTCTTAATAACAAAAACAATAAAACTTTGTAAAAATGCAGTATAGTACAAAATATATTTGAGAGATATTAAACTTCTCTACTGTGAAACTCTTACATGAAAAGACCAAAAATAGTGACATTAAAATAAGTGCATACTCTTAATTATATTCTCACAAATGGCTTACTTGTGTCCCTTTCTCATCAAATTAATTTGAAAGATAAGCTGTTAAACTTCAACTTTAGACCAAGCACCCAGCAAAAGGTTTGATACTAAAATACGAGATGCACCAATCAATAGCTTAAGATCAGAATCAGACAATTTTCCTGTGATCAGCTCTAATCAGACAAATCCATCAACTATCAGCATTAGCATTGATGCATAAATGAAGATGATCGTGAAATGAGGTTATTTTCTTTTGGATTTAAACTCAACCCTTTACCAAAACAACTGCAGCAGATATTTTTCTCTTTTATGGGTCACAATCTTTTTAGGGGAAAAAAATTGTATCTGCAGGTCAGACCTTGAACCAGAGATTGGTATCGGACAAAAAAAATCCTGATAAGTGCATCTTTAAATAAAATCTAAGAGATTTTTGCAACCCAAACCTTTGTTTTAAAACAACATATTGCCTTGTCAGCTTGCAGTATCTGGTTCAGTTTAGTCATTTAATCCTCTAACTGCACCCTGTATACAGGCATAATATTCTTCCACAAAATACCTTGAAAGATGCAACATTGGATAACATATACTTAGAAGTGGACATTAAAACTCTAATACCATCAAAAACTGGTAACCATAAAGGAAAAACCCATACATTGCATCTCTGTACCACCAAAGTGTTAATTATCAGTCTTCTCTGTCAGCTCTCTCCTCCACTTATGCTGAATAATACCTAGTAAAGTTTTAGAATTTTGAAGAAAAAAAATTGCATGCACAAATATTATTGAGGAAATGTTTTCATTTTCCAAACAAAGCATAAATTTCATTGTTTTGGCTCTATTAAAAAGACACGAAGAGTACCAATTGATTAAAATATAAAATTAAATGGAATGTGCTTGATTTCTTTCTAAAGTGGCAAAAGTAAGTCAGTAGATGAGAAGATAACCACAGTTCTTATGCCCCCAATCCTCTAAAGCTTTACCGCAACCCAACAAAGCCACAAATCAGTTTTTTTCCCTGATTCATTTGAAGTTGGACATTCGAGTTTTTGAGTTCTAATTCATTAAAATCAGCAAAAAACTATGAAAATTTACTCAGAATAACAAAGGTTTCTCTTGAGTCCTGATGTTATTCAATACGGCTGCCTCTTGCATCACATTTGTGATATCACTTCTATCTTGACCTTACAGAGACCCATCCCAACCTGCAGCCAGATCATGAATTATCGGGGCATAAGGTCTGAATCTTAACTTCACAGATGAATGGAGGACCATGTTAATTTTAAGGGGCCAGCCATTTCTCAGCTTTATGCTACCATAAGTGAATTACATGTTCATAATTGTTTAATAAACTTTGTCTTAGTCATCCACATTTCGACATTCAAAAACATTCATATTAAAAAAGGTTCCTAATACATCTGAGTTTATTTGTCCCATAGGCTTGGAGTCCCATTTGATTTTTTGCTGACATTTGTTTGTTGGTCACAGTGAATGGTTTGGAGAATTTGAGGTAGAGCTCTCAGTTTTGCTGGTCTTCTGTGAACTAAAACTGCTGCTTTGGTTTTAGCACCGTGTCCACTTTAATCCACCCTCTGGAGGGTCTCTAAGCGAACAATACTTGGTCTTGTAAGCTTTTTTTTAAATCCTGGTTGGCGGAGATTACATCACTGAATGGCATACTTTGTCTCCAGCTCCTCGGCTGCTCGACTCAGGTGAATTCGTCTCAGTTTTTCTAAGAGCTCATCCAAAAGCGGCTGGTGTACAGTTTCACCCTCTCCCCCTCCGACTCCCTGCGAGCCCCTCTGGGCCCAAACCCGCAGCATCTGGTAGTGAGCCTCCCGGCAGAACCTGTGATCCATCTCTGCTTGCTCAATGTCTGTATCCGTTACACCGAGAGAGCGCACCAGCTGCTTCACCTGATGCACGGGAACCAGATCCAGCACAGCGTAGATAAGGTCAGGGACTGCAGAAGAGGGAATGAAGAGGAATATTGGGGAAAAAATAAGAATCAGCGAAATTGTTTTTTCTGCGTTCTATATGTTGATGTCAGCATATTCATAATAGACTTACTCATTGGGACACAGTCAGGCAGCTTGGATATCTCCTGCTCACCCAACGGAGTTTCAACAACAGTTTTCAGGCTGATTCCCTCTGAAGGGTCATTAACAGTGACCAAGAAATCCTAGCAGACAAGAGAAGAACAAGTATTAATAATTATATATGCTCATAAAACTGATCAAAGTAGCCACTCGCTGTAATATCAGGATACCTTGCTTGATTCCTTTGGATGGACAGATGGATAGGAGGACTGACTTAGCATCTTTTTCTTGAAAAACGATTTTGTAGTCATGTAGGTGATGAAAACCCCCAACGCCAGCAAAGCAAGAACCACAACCACAGATCCAATGACTAGATTTATCAACTGTGGATGAGGATTTTCAGGAGCTTGATAAGGAAGCAGAGATTAGTCATTAGAACATCAAATGTAATACTAAGTTGCATCTGTGTTGCTGAATTCCTTCTTCTAATCATTCTTCTCATCACTTGCTAAATAAAATGTTATTTGTTATGCAAATATGGATATTTTTAAACATGATTACATTAGATAAAGTGCCTTGCAAATGTATAAACTTTTCACATTTAGTCACATTACAACCAAAGACTTTTGGGATTTCATGAGATAGACCAACATAAAAACTTTTGAGGTGAAAGGAAAATTATTCAATATTTTTTTTGCAAATACAAATCTTTAAGATGTAAGATGGATTTATATTAAACCCCTTTGAGGTAATACTTTGTAGAAGCACCTTTTGTTTCAATTCTAGCTGCAAGTCTTTTGAGGTGGATCTCCATCAGATTGGCAGACTGAAATATTTATTCATTCATCTTTCCAAAATAGCTCAAACCCAGTCAGGTTGGATGGAAAGCCTATGTAATCAAGTTTTGCCACAGATTCTCTATTGGATTTAGGTCTGAACTTTGACCAGATCATGAATATGCTTTGATCCTTTTAATGCTGGAAGGTCAACCTCTGCCTCATTTTCATTCACAGCCTCTAACATGTTTTCTTCCAGGATTGCAGTATATTTAGCAGATACATATTTCTACCAACTCTGACCAGCTTCCCTGTCCCCATTAAAGAAAAGCATCCTCACAGCCTGACACTACCACCACCATGTTTCACAGTTGGAATGGGTGTGTTAGAGCACAGATTGCATTTAGATGTAGATTTTAACTTTGGCTAATTCTCTCATTTTTAGTCTAATTGCCTGGCCTGTCAGTTCAGGTGGACATCTGTGTCTTGCTAGGATTGCAGTTGTGCCATACTGTTTCCATTTTCAGACGATGGATTGAACAGTAATCCATTAGATGTTTTATCTTGGGATATTGTTTTAAAACTTAACCCTGCTTTAAACTTCTTCACAACTTTATGTGTTGCTTGGGTGTTCATGATTCTGATTTGTTCTCTGTTCTCTAGTACAACCTCTAAGACCTTCAGAGAACAGCTGTGGTTACACAAAGTTAAACTACACAGATGTGGACTGTTTTGTAATTTGGTCATTTTTGAAGGGTATTGGTTGCGGCTAGTTTTATTTTGGGGAATCAAAGTAAAGATGACTGAATACCCATTTTGCGTTCAATTAGAAAAGAAAGAAAAACATTAAGTGGTATTTTGCGTTGCTTTATCATATGCAGTAAATTCCCAGACAAGAATAGTGAAGTTTGTGGCTCATATAACAAAATGTGAAAAGGTGAAGGGATGTGAATACTTTGCATTGTATAAAGCTACCAGTAGTGACGGTGTTTGTCACAGGTTTTCTGGTGCTGAATGAAACCACAGAAAAGAAGAACTGTCGCCACCATCAAGCGATCCAATGTCACAACAACTGCTTCTTTTGAGAATGCACTTTTAGTCACAAGGGAATAAAAACAAGGATATTACTTTTTTAAGTGTCATTTTTTTTTAGATTTACTGAACTCTAAAAGTCAGACATCCTCAGAAGTCAAAAAGGAGAAGAAAATGTGATTTTGTGTGAAGTTTGGGAGCAGTATTACTGCGTTGTTGGTGGTGAAAGAACTGGCCTTGTTAGCTCTCACCTTTTGTCTCATTTGAACAGTGACGTGCGCACTCTGGAGTACAACTGTGAAGAACAAAGAGGATGTTTAACAACATTGGAGGGGAAGTAGCACATCTTCATAGGAAGTGATTAACATAAAGGCTGACTTGCTTTCATAACCTCAGAGCTATAACTCTGCATGTACACTTTAAAAGATACCAACAGCCACAAATTCAAGCCAAACTAAGATCTACTAATTTAGTAGGAAAAGGTTGGATTTATACACTGAAACAAAGATCTGTATATATTTATCTTTGTCAAACATTTTATTCAATAATTAACACAAAAGCTCCAAAGAAACAGTGAACATTTTAAGAGCATCCTATTTTTTATTCGTTATTTACATTTCAGTGTTTTTTTACTAACCCAAAATAAATTCTATTTAAACACGGGGTTCTTTTTTTATGGGCTTGAAAAATGTCAGTGAGCAACTTTCAGTGTGTCATAACTTCTCCCGTATTGCGAACAAATGGAAATGTTGAACAAAGTTAGACGTGAGCTGCTAGTTTCAATTCTACAAAACAACTTCCCAAAATGAACATGTAAAAAAAAAATAAAACCATCACAAACAGAAAGACGGGAACGAAGAGCGCTCACATAAAGCACGGGTGACTTACCCGCTGCAGGGTTCACATTTGCCCTTCAATCTGTGATAGTTCTCCTTGCATTCACACACAGTGTTTTTTTCATGTGTACCTGTGCAACAAAAGTATTTATTACAGGGGGTTGGGAAATAGGCCACAACTGAGTTCAAGTTTAATTTATAATTCCACAAAATGTTACAACTCACATGGCTGTTTTTGGATCTCATCAGTTCCACATTTTCTACATCTGAGACATTCGTATGTTTCTGAATTAATATTATGTTTGTAGTATGCATCTTTGCACCGACAAATAGTGTTTCTATCTTTTTGACATGGTGATACCTCATACTCATTCATTGATGCTGTAGAAAAGCAAAAAAGATTAAAATAGAAGACAATTAAACTACTGCTGAGAACTATTCACACACAACATGGTAGAAAGAGATAATGTTGCTTTACCTTTGCATCTTCTGCATCTTCTGCAGTTATGACTGAAGTTCATCTGGTCTAAGTATTGACCATCATCACACGGTGTGCAGTTACTTCTGTGGTCATTGCTACGACATTTTTCTAACAGCTTAAAACCTGGAAAAAAAACACAAAAAAATCCAGTCAAAGAAACCTAAAACAACACTATACGTTTTTGTCTTTATATGCTGAAATCGTGGGTTTTGTGTTATCTGCAAAGAGTACCCTGAGCGCATTTGTTGCAACATATTCCCTCGTCTGTTTGATATTCCCAGGGTAGACATTGCTGTTGTATCGTCAATACAGGGGTGCTCATTACCTAAAAGAAAGAATTTATAACAAGCATAAATTTGCACACAGTATTTTCCACAAAAGTGCAACTTTTTCAGTTTCATGGACTTGGAGAAATTCTCACCATAAGGAGCAGTAAGGTTATCGTACATCTTCCTTGGTTTCCTATTCCCTCCATATTTCTATGGATTTAATTCAATCCATTTGAGACCACCTGAAAGACAAACAGTCTGTAAATGACACCTACAATGCAAACTGTGTATTATGCTTTGAATTAATTACAGAAAAACTATTTGCTCTGGCAATTTTCAGTTGAACCAATGCAAAATATCTACTTTATTGTACACAAAGCATCGAAGGTCTCTCACTGTCTTACGTTGAACTTATGATCTGCTTTCTAATGTTGCCTTTTCATATGCATCTGAATGCCAAGTGTTTAAACTTCTGGCGACCATCAACCCTTCTGAATCACCCTCTTCCTATGGACATCCACCCACTCACTAAGCTGTTTGGCTTCAGGCCAATAAAGTTACATGTTAACTTTACATGTTAAGAAAGCTATATATCAATGCAAGGATAGCTATAACTGTATATTGAAACTGTGAAAAAACTGCATCATTTAAAACAAAAAAGCATAAGACATGTACTTTATAGTCTTGCATGTTTGGTTCACTTTCTTAGAGCTTATGATCTTGATTTTGACCTAGACCTTGATTTTTAAGTGTTACGGAAAGTACTATAATTTAAAGTTTTTGTTATGGATTATTTTCTCCAGAAACAGAAGGAACACGCAGACTAAATTAAAGGACGCTGGAGTTGTATCTGATAAGTCTGAGGTGTTGTTTTTTGTCCATTGCTCATCAGACAAAACAAAACTAACCCGACTACTGTATTAACCACGCACGCATTTATGTTGTCAATTATTCGTTGATTTCTATTGGAAAAGTTTGCTTCAGGGCCCTAGAAATAAAACGTTTTACAGCAGATGTGGAAATTGAATGTCACGTATTTCTGCGCCACATTTTGGCACCCTTCACTTCCCTGTCGCGCTGCTCAAAGATCAGACCCTGTTATAAACTTTATCATAACTACACAACTCCAAAAACTTTTAGATTAGTACATTAAAACTGATCGCCCAAATACAAACTCCGTTGGGAATATCTAAATCTGAAATAATTTTAACCCTTTCCCCCCCTACTAGTTTCGGTTTAAGTAATACACACCGCCTACTACACTTTCAATATATGAATGTGCTTTTCCCACAGACGTGCAGAAACATTTTACCGTGACTTACCTGAGGAAGTTTAGTCAGAGAGATGAATCCCTAAAGGCTTTCATTCCATACATCAGAGATCAGTTCTAGTTTTTCATTAAAAATGCCTTTTCTGCTTTTAAATCCGGAATGCTGAGCGCTGTCGGACACCGCCGCTCGGCCGTCTCTGCTGAGGATGAGGAGGCGGGTTTAACCGGGAAATAGCTGCGTCACGATTGTGTTTCAAGGAATAGTGAGGCTGTTTGGCAAGAAGGCCCTTGAGGAGGGCAAGAACAACAACCAAAAACCTGTCTGTACACATGTTCTGGTGGTTGCTCAACATTTCCTGAGCTACTGTCAGGAGAACTCACATGATTAGAAATCCCATGCAAATGATGGATTGGATTGGAAACATAAATAAAAAAATGAATGTCACTGATTCTCCATTTGGATCTGAAAGTCTTCCCAGATGTTTTCTCAATGTTGTGCCCTTTTGGTGTTTTATTGGTAATGTCACTGTCAGTCAAAAATCCCCATGTAGATTGAATTCCGCTGACTGTAAAACCCAGACCAATAAATTTACAGATGTCAAAAATTACAATATGGTCAAAAACTGATTAATTCCTCCAAATATATTCAAAACAGAAAAACTATTAGATTAGCAAAACTAAAGAAATAGTGATATAAGAGTTTATATCCATTAATAATGATGTTAATGGCGTATACCTAATGAAAATATCAAATTCAGTTCAGAAAATTTAAATATTACTGCAAAATAAAAAATGTTTAGTACAAAACTTATTTTAATGGCCCATTATGGCCTGGACAATCACTACCCTAAGGGGGTTGACATCAAACATAATAGTGCACAATAATAATACCTAGAGGAATGTGAAATAATTCAAAGGTTTGGAGGTGATTCTTAAATGTGGCCTACAGGTGGAGTCAGTGCTGCAAGAACCACACACACACACGTCTCCAGAACCTAGGGTGCAGCTATAGCACTCCTTGTGTTAAGTCAATCCTGAAGCAGAGAAAATGTCAGATTCATCTTACCTGGATTAAGGAGAAAGGGGACAGGACCATTAACCAGTAGCCTAAAGTCCTCTTTTAGGATCAAAGTGAATTTGAAGTTTCATTTGGAACTCAAGCTCGCATAGTCTGCAGAAAGAGTGGAAGGGCATCCAGGTTGATTGTGTTCTGCGTAAAGTTTTCACGGACAGTAATGATTTGGTGCGCTATGTTATCTACTGGTGTTGGTCTTCTGTGTTTTATCATGTCTGTCAAACTCTCCTGACCTAGAACCCATGGAGGAGTCAATAGAGTGTTGTTAATCAGAAAATAAGAAGCACCAGACCCATCAATGTAGCTCAATTTATTTACATTTACATTCACAACCAATTTTATCTAAATGCATTTTAAAAGAAAAACAGATCCAATTAACTTCATTATACAAAAACACAATAAATCAAATTCATATGAACACAACACGATCATTCAGACAAATCTGATTCTAGCTCAATCAATCAATCAACCTTTATTTGTATAGCACTTTACCAACAACCATCAGCTGAACCAAAGTGCTTCACAGTGTTGGAGAAATAAAACATGAAATACAAAAAAGTTAATAAGCTAATAACAGAGAATATATAAATAAGGAAGGAAAAATAAAACAATACTAGTATTATATCGATCAACAGTAACCATTAAGAGTGTGTGTGTGTGTGTGTGTGTGTGTGTGTGTGTGTGTGTGTGTGTGTGTGTGTGTGTGTGTGTGTGGGTGGGGGAATAAAAAGCCTTTAAGTGTCAAATGCGACACGGAAAAGATGGGTCTTTAGTTCACTTTTGAAGCGGGCGAGATCAGTGATTCTGCGAAGATGCTCACGTAAGGCATTCCACAGCCTGGGCCGGCGACCTCAAAACAGCGCTCACCCCAAGTTTTAAAGCGCACTCGAGGGACAACCAGCAGGTATTGTCCGGCGGAGCGCAAAGACCTGATGTAGATGTTGATGTAGATGTAACACAACACAATGCAAACAAGCTCAAGATCACATAGAGCCCCCACTAGTCCCACATGCAGAGACGCCACAGAATGATATTATAAATTTATTAAGTTTAATCTGTGTAACTTTGACTCATTTTTCAGTGATGTTTTATATGCACTAGAGACAATGCATTGCTGATCCAAGGGCCCCAAGAATACTTGACTTCTTACACTGATTTTTAGAAATGCCATAATTTCCGTTTGTTTAAGATTCACAAGAAGTACCAAGTGTAATAGTTGTAAATATACAAAGAAAGTGTTATTGTTACAGTATATTCACAATCACAGTTTAATTTCAATCTTTTTCCACTGCTTGTGTCTGAGGGGCAGTCACATTCCATGCATACAACTCAATAACATTGATTTTCCATGGTTTGTGAGATTAAATAATAAAGTGTGTCCCCTTTTACCTGACTTTACCAAATCTATATTGAAACTCTGTTAAAACCAATTTTTGTTTATAAAGAGCTTTTCATACAAAGATTGCAACTCAAAGTACTTTACAGATTAAAATAACCTCACATAAACCACATTCCCATCCCTCCCTCACAGATTGAAAAGCATGATCCCATTTATACCCCTCTACCCCAACCCAAACCCCATGCGCACGCACACTCAAGAGCAACATTTAAAAGGACATCTGACCGAGTACAGATGAGCCAGGTAAGGTAAGGAAAAGGCATCAAAGGAGCCATCTGCACCGGCAGCAGCACATCAACAGCAGCAGCCAAGGCACTGACACAGGGCGCCCAGAAGAGGCAAGGGCGAGACCCCCACCTCGACCCAAGCGCTACCTGGAGAGCACCCAGGCAGCCACAGCCGACCACCGCTCCTCTGCAGGAGCCCTCTGCCTCGGGAGAGAGAGAAATGGCTACTGTGCATTAGATGTAACAGTGTCAAGGTTTGAAGAATTGGACCTAAATGCAGACTTATATATTGAATGATCTAATGATGAAAAATGCAATAACTTACAACAAAACTCAGGCAATTTCACAGGGAAAACACAAGGGTTTGTTGGGAGGAAAAGACAGAGAAACCAGTGAGATGTGACTGAATGAATGAATGAACGGCCTTTATTAACATCGTACTCAAAAAAAGAGCACCACGAAATTTTGTTCTAGCACAACCAATCCAAGAACAAAAACATACAACAACACACATATACACTAAACAGGATTGGAAGACTGAAGTTGCAGCCAGTTACAGCGCACCTTATGCAGTTGAGAGTGGTTACAATAGGTCAGGTACGGGAGGAGGGGAGAAAAAAAATGCATCTAAGCCCTGTCCCCTATTGGAGGACACAGCTTAGGTGCTAAAAAACCACCTCAATACATAAAAGCACATATATCATTCACAACACATGAGTAAAACTGCTCTGGGTCAGTCTGCATTCTCAGTAAAAGGGACACAGTTATGGAACTCTTTGCCAATGGAGCTAAAGTCCCAAATGGACCTAAGACTTTTCTCACAAAAGCTGAAGCCATGGCTAAAAAACAAACAACAGTGTGAGCACTGAACAGTTTGGCTGGACTTGGGATGGGAAATGCCTAGATATGTCTTCTCTTATTTCTTTTTATTGTTGTATTGTTTGATGCCTTTTATTGATTTTTTATCTTTCTGCTCTGTTTTAAACCCTTTTGAAAAGCCTAACCAGGGACGGGGGCTGCAAATTAGCCTATGGCTAGATGCCTTATGTACATAGCATCGGCCACTGAGCTGGCAATGTTTTCCTGTACTGTCCCTGTCAAATAAACAAATAAATAAAAAAATAAAAAATTACACAAGGCAGGAAGGGTAGTTCTGGGAACCCCCACTTGATAGACTGGGTTTGCGGCTTAGCCCGCTCCACTAGCCCACTTTCCGGGAGTGGGAGCGAGAGTCTTGGGGTACCGTGAGCATGTTGTGATCCAGGAGCACGTGCTTGTCTGTAGCTGTGGCGTGAGCGTACATGCTTGTATTTGTGTGTTAACGTGAGACCATGAAACTCCTCTCAGTTCATTCCCAAAGTCTGTCGCCTGTGATGTAATATACGACCTTGGGGCTGAGTCAGGGAGCTCACAGGCTCATGTGGCTGATGGGGGAGTGGGGTGGGATGAAGCGTCCTTTTGCACACACATCCAATTGAGTTTTTTGTTTGGTCTACCAAGACCAGGGAATCGAATTCCAGTAGATAAGAAATTGTTTTAGAAACAGGTGAAGATCACTTTTTCTCCTGCCTTAGAGTCTGTCAGTGGTCCGAGTTCAGCAGAAATGGTCAAATCGTGAGTCATATTACCTTCCAGCTGGCTGAGAACTTCAACAAGTTATTACCCACGCAGCGAAATTAGTCTAATTTTGCTCGCACATCGCAAATAGTCTGAGTGTTGACAGCACAGCAACCTTCCTGTAGCTGCAATTGCTGCCTTTAAGCTTGAAGTTTACGATACCTCAGAAAATCCACCTGCGATAATAAGCAGATATCCAGTTATCATGAATCCAATTATAAAAATGTTTCCAACGTCCTCGATGGTCAAAAGCGAGAGACACAAGATCCTCCATGATGTTCCATCAGAACAACTCGGCTCTCCCTTTTAGCCGTTCTCCGGGGAAATTTTTGATTAATTGTTTTAAGAGACCAGCTGACCAGAACCAGATCCAGAACCATGGATGTTCTTTCTGGAGGAGAATGCAAAGAGAGGCTCAAAATAGTTGACAAGAGAAAAGAATGCAGAAGTAGGCAACAGTGGGTTGGGAAAGAGAAAAGCGTCTATCCTCACAGAGAGCAGGAATTAGCTCTGTAGTAGACTGAACATGAGCTGCTTAAATACTGAGGAGAAGGAGAGAAAAGACAGAGAGAACCAGAGAAGCATTCGGAGGTAAATGGAGACGCCTGGGAGAGAGGAAGCAGGGATCAATTAGAATATGTTAAACAGCTGGGAAGGGGGAGCAAAGTGGCAAGCAAGTAGAGACACAGGGAGGAAAAGAAACATAACTAACCTAAGAAAAGGTACAAACACAAATAGGGAAGAAGGAAGAAATACTCAAGGAATAATATAAAAATAGGAAAATAACCACAAGGGATCAACAAAACCCAAACCCAAAGAAACTAAAAATAGAAGCTGCTGAGGATGATGACAAACACGAAGTGGGACCCTCAAATCATGTTCTGCTTAAGACCCCATGGAACCTTGGACTGAATCTGCGTATTAGACCTCCTGCAGGGTAAAAATGCTTCATGCTCCTCTGGCAAGATTATGCACATAATTTATATTTGAATGTATTTATTTAACTGGTTAGTTAGTTATCTATTTATCTTGTCTTAGTTATTTTTGCTTGTGCCTTTTTAAACTTTTCATAGCACATAGTACACCTTTAAATGTCCATCCCTGACTCCACCCCCACCTTTCGTTTTCATATGTAACAAAAGCATAACTAAACTAAGATTTTATTTAGATTTTTATGTACTACCCCAGGATTATCAGTGCCCACCATTGGGCCATCTCTCTGAAAACCTTCTAGACGTGTCATTGGCTACAGGTGGAGAAAAAGCTTTTATCAAGAACAGGATGCAGATGGAACGTAACCTATCTCACTATAGAGACCAATCCCAATGAACGTTGCACCACTGAATTCCTCCACATCCATCAATCTCCCTAATGAAAGGTTTACAGACTACACCCTGCAATATAACTCTGCTTTGTGTAATTGTCCATGCACTTCTCTTTCTGACAGTAAGATCACGCCCTGCATTAACCTTTTCATTTCTTGGAAATGTAGTACTTTTTTTTATTTTTACACACACAAATGTGTACTCCAGACAAGAACTTCAAGTCCTGGCTTTTTGTGTCTTTCCCATACACACGAATATCAGTTAGGTTGTTTCTCCTGCATAAAAAACCCCAGTCAAGGAGTCTTTGTACCTTTTGTAAATAAGCTTTCACAATTAGTTACAGCTAAGTTGGTACAAAGTCTGAATCCATTCAGTCTGCTCAGGATTTTTATTCTTTCATCAGATCATATTCTTTTACTGATTAAATGTGTAATAAAAGCAATTCATTCAGTTTCTCATCTTAATCATTTACTCTTCCATGTCAGTTTGTTGGTTTTCCGCATATTTATTTAACTTTTCCAAAAATAAAACATCCATTGTGTGGGATTTAGTGAGATCCTGTTGCAAACTTGATTTCTACAAGTGACAGCAGTTTTGGCTGCAATGCATATTTTAGTAACTTATGATGGAGACTTTAGAAGTTAAAGAATATTTTTTTATGAAGTTGTAGAAATATAGCAGTTCAATTCAGCATAATGCTTGAGAGAGATTCCAAAAATTATCACTCAACCAAAACCAAATTATTATTCTGTATTTCAAAATGAGTCCACATGATTAAATAAATATATATTTTTTAATTTTACACAACACAACAAACACTTGTGAAAGTTCAAAAAAGTGTAGTGATGTATAACTGAGTGGTATTTTATTAAAAAAATAATAATTAGGGAGCAGCGTCCTGATATGACACCATGAACAAGGAGGGAAAAAAAGAAAAGATCATTCAGCAGTGCAAAATAAGTGCTTCTTCAGAAAAACCACATCCTTACTGAGCAAACTAAGAAAGGTTTCTTCATCTCAGCTCTTCCTTTAACTAGTTTCGAGTTAAACCCCTATTAGCATACAGGCTTTATGCTTTCAGCGTAAAAATACAGTGCTAAGTTTCCCACGCACTCACGCTTAAGGGAAGCTGTGGGGACTGGTGTAAAAGCTGTGGGTTATGATTGTTTACTTTATTGCAGAAATGTCAACATATTCCTGGCACCGCTTAAACTTAAATTCTGTTCAAACTCACAAATCCTTACGGTCAAGCAGTTGGTAATACTGAAACCTCATGATTAGTATGAGCGGGTTAGCTCTCAGTCACTACAGAGCTGTTTGATGCTCAGTCATCGCTGATCCACTCATCTTCATACTCCGATTGAGTTTTACTGCTGGCTTAGAGCCACAAAGCCCCCGAGGCAGCCCCTTTGAAACTTTTTGGGGCACGGTTAATGGTTGAAAGAAGGTCACGTGTGGTGGCTTGGCTTCTGAGAAAAATGAGGTCATGCATGCTTTCCTTTTATTCAGCTTGATGATGTTGATGTCGTTGGCACCACTAGTACCAAAAAACTCTGGCAGTTAACTAAGAAGTAGCCACAGAGCGTAGTTTTTGGAATGGGTGTATACACAGAAGAAAATCTGGTGGCTACTACTGCTCAACTCCAGAAGTTCTCACACCTACTACTAGTCGCTGTGTCATTGAAGGAAGTTTAGTGGTAAACATGTGATCATTACACACTGTAGATATTTTTTTTCAAGGACGGTAGCACACAGACACCTTCTGCATCACCAGTGTAACACAGGACTAAAGAAGAGGTACTGAGCATACAGTAACATGTTCAACTCACCGAACAAGATGATGCCCAATACTGGGTTCAGGAGAATTAGGCCAGACAAGATTTAGACAATATTTTTTGTAAAGGTAAAAAATAAATACATTTCATGAATGACAAACTGTCTTAAAAATAATCTGTAATTATTGGAGAATAAGTGAGACCAGGTTTGCCTATTAGTGGGTATTACATGTGCCTCGCTTCCACAGAGCAGTACAGCATGGGTCAGTGTAGTTCAGTATGCTATTTTGCCTGTTTCTATTTCTATTTCTATTGTAAAAACAACCTATACAACCGACCTGTACTGCACCAATCCTGGGCCCCCTGCAGATGTTGGTCCATAGGTAAGGGGCGAGCTACTGACAACATAATCTATTGATTGGGGGACAGAAAAATGTCACTTCTTTCGACAAGCTAGAGATATACTAGTACATTAGGTGTTTGGGTTTACCCTGCCTTCCCAGTTTTAATTTGTTCAGTTTAGAGTTGCAGGCGCTACATGTAACATTGTTTTTAGACACTCTCTTACTCACATGTGTTGTAAAATAAACATGTTTTCACCACTGCTTTCTATTGATGATGAGAGGAGCTGCCATGTTGGATCTCAAGGTTGGCGTTTGAAAATTCTCTTACTCTCCCAGTAGGAATTTTTGACCGCAGCGGGGCTTTCCAATTGATTTTCCCCAACTTGGAAGTTGGGATTTTGGAGCTTTAACTACAAATAGAACACAATTATTTTCACACAGTAACCATCTTCAAACTTATTTTTCTAAAACAGTTCTGTTATATTTCAAGAAAACAAGAATCTTTTAAGAATTTTCTATTAATAAATTCAAGAAAATATAGTTTATATGTATGTATATATTAGCTATTAATTAACTATAAGCTTTATCAAAAAGGAAGGTTTTAAGCCTGGTCTTAAAAGTAAACAGAGTGTCTGCCTCATGGACTAAAGCTGGGAGCTTGTTCCACAGGAAAGGAGCCTGATAACTAAAATATCTGCCTTCCCATTCTACTTTTAGAAATCCTAGGAACTACAAGTAAACCTGCAGTCTGAGAACGAAGTGCTCTGTTAGGAACATATGTATCAATCAGATCTCTGATGTAAGATGGAGCTTGATTATCAAGGGCTTGATATGTAAGAAGGAAGATGTTAAATTCTATTTCTGGAATTAACAGGGAATGAAGGGAAGCTAAAACAGGAGAAATGTGATCTCTATTATTAATATTCATCAGAACTCTTGCTGAGGTATTTTGGATCAACTGAAGGCTCTTAAATGCATTTTGTAGGTTTCCTGATAGTAAAGAATTACAGTAGTCCAGCCTTGATGTAACAAATGCATGCACTATTTCTGAGCATCACTCCTGGACAGGATGTTTCTAATTTTAGTAATATTCCGGAAGTAAAAGAAGTAAATCCTAGAAACCAGTAAAATAGGGATTTGAATGTCATGTCTTGGTCAAAAATAACAGAGGTACCTTACGTTATTAATGGAGGCTAATTTAATACCATCCAGATGAAGTGATTGACTAAGCACCAACTTTACCCAGACTTTACCCAGACTTAACCAGACGTGTTTTCCTCTGTTTGAGCCAGTCACGTGTAAAACATGATTATGATGATGTCAGAGCACTTTTATTGATAAAATTTCCTGTAAATAGATGGGAACTGTTGCCACCACCTGCTCTGTTTCAGTCACATGACCCTGTGTTGTATTTTTGCACCCATCTGATTTTGCACTGATCATAACCTGCACTCATGCATATATTAATCGGTTTACCCCATTTTATTTGTATTCATTGCATGCGTAGAACTGTGTATTTTGTGTTTGCATAAAGTACTGCAGCAATTTACTAATGTTGTGAATCCGGTTCACCAATATGGCAATAAAACCTGATTCTGAATGCATCTTTAGTAGCCAACAAACTTCTGGTAAATCTTCTCATTAGCCTAAGTAGCTATATTCACATACATGATGGGGTATTTTTTCCCCCTATGTATTTGGACTAAATTCTTATTCAGTTTTGTTGGTTTCATGCATTTAAGCAATTTTCTCAAATCTCATTTTTCCCAGAAACAAGATTCTCACCTCTATTATATTTGTCTACATTCAGAAACTGCAAATCAGCTTTGGGGTTTGTTATACTACCAGTTTCTACTTTCTGCACCTCCTGAGGGGAAAAAGTGTTTGGATTTAGTTTTCTGAGCCACATGCAGAATTAGACTTGGGACACAGACTCAAATGCAATTGGAGTTTATTTACAATATTTACAAGAAAAGTACATGAAGGAGGTTTCTCTGGGTCCAGGGTTTCTGCAAAATCTGGAAGAGGACAGAATGTTAAATGGGGCAAGGAGCAATACTGTTAGGAGGCTGCATTTGAAGAAAAGTAAAATCTTTACACTGTAAAGAAAGGAAGGCAGCATGGAAAGGTGGTAACCTGATCCTGATGGTGGCTTTATGGTAGAGACTCAATGGATGTACTGACCTGGAGAGGTTTCTGGTTGTGGGTTGGGTGATCCAAAGGATAATTGGAGGAAAAGACGGGTTTGTGGACAAGCAGATGACGCGAGAAAGGAACTGCAAGGAAAGACCATGGGGGTTTCTCAATGCCAAGGAACCTCACCTTGATACCTTGGTCCCGCCCCGGTTGCCTAGGAGACACTTCATCAGGGACCGCCAAGGCGTGTTCCAATGTTCATGTGCTACCGAGGCGTCTGTCCTCCGTTTGTCTGCTCTTTAGCTAACTGACCAATATATACACAATTAAAAAAGTAAAACTCTCGTTATACATCTATATGGAAACTTTAACGTATAAAATATAACGATGGGCGGGAAGTAGCAAGTAACAGAGCGCGTAAGCAAAAGGCGGGCCCTGGGCAGCTGCGGTCACGTGATGTAAGTCTGTACCATTTAACAGTTTTCTTCAACCAAGGAAGGACAGTGTCCTCGTAAGTAAGGTGCCTCGCCTACCGAGGCATTGCCCGACAAGGGACCGGCCGACGAGGGGCCCCCGGCACTGCAGGGGCCGCCGCCGCCGGCCGCCACGCACCACCACCACCACCCTAGGCCAATCCCCACCGCCAACATCCCAGCGCCCCACCCCTGCCCTACGTCGGGGCGCCCACCGATAGCCGCAGGGGACGGAGAGCATCCCCAGGCCGGGCTCAGCCAGCATCTGGACACCAAGTTGTACCAGCTCCCGGGTCCTGATCCCGCGCAACGCAGAGCGCCGAGACCAGGCATCCAACGAGGGCCAGGGCCGGTCCAACCCGCCAATGAACCGACCACGCACGGTGCACACAGAACAGGTGATCGAATGAGCAGAGACGCCGGATCCGCATCCCGCCGGGCCACTGAGCAGGCACCACCCAACAATCCCAAACCTGGCACCCCTAAAAGAGGTGCCCCAACCAACCAAAGGAAGATATCGGCCCAGCGCATTGGCCGATCGACACACCGCCCCCCCCCCCCCAGGCCCGGCCAGGCACGCACCAGGTCCGAACCGGATTGACCACCGATGCACCGGCAGGCAGGGCCCCCCCTCACCGGCGAGGAGTGACGGAGGGGAAATAGGCCCCCCATTAAGTGTAAGGCCAGAGGTGCGCCAGGCGAGGGGGCAGACCAAGATCCAACCTGACAGGTAGACAAAGACATACAGACACAGTCATACATTCCCTCCCTCTTAAACCCATACATTCTCACTGACTCACCAAGACACCCAAAAAAATGACGCTGTGCCCTCACTCACACACCCCATACACACTTTATGCTCCCAAGTCCAGGTAACGATGCCCCAGTAGAGCCACCAGCCCCCGGACCCGGGAGATGGACCCCCTACCTTCTAGGACGGAGACAAGCAGACCGCCAAGGGCCCCAAAGTGGCAAAGCAGCCCGACAGCCCAGGACCCCGACCAGACTGCCTGTTCCTCCTCCGGACCCCAACCCCTGATGGCCCGTTGCGAACAGGGGTGTGAAAAGACCCCTAGCCTCTATCCTCCCGCTCGAGTATGGTGTTGATGTGTGTTGTTATAATGTGCATTTAAAACAGAGGGGTGGGATGTGGGGAAGGCAGCCACACATCCCCCAACCCCCACCCCGAGCCCTCAGTGTCTATATGTGGTTTAACAGTGGGCACCGGCACCAGAGGTGAAGCTGATTGAACCGCTCCCCCTCTGGATGCCGAAAAGTGTGCCCACCCCAAAGTCCCTACATATGTGTCGCGTGAGAATGTTATAAGTGGGAGTGTCTAAGTTGTATATTGAAATTGGGACCCAGGACGCCACGGGATAGCGAGGAGGGAAGCCCCTCCTCGCACCCCAGTGATGTGCCCATGCCCCAAGACCCTATATAAGTGGTAAAGTGATGGAGCGGGTGGACAGAGGTGTCCAGGGATGGGGAGGGAAGGACTGGGAGACAAAATGTCTTCCCAGGGAGCCACCTCCCCCACTGACCCCAATAGGCACCGCTGTTCACCAGGATCCACCAGGGGAGGGAGGCCATGGCACGTTCGACCCGGGGCCCACGGCCACAGCACCACAAAGCCCCACGGACCCCAAGGCGGCCCCCCCAGCCCCATCCCAGAAGGGATGCCATACAGGGACCGGCGATGACAATCGGCCCAGAGAAAAAGAGAGAGGCGGCTGCACATGCCGGCCGCCGGCCGGCCGGCCCCGACCCCCACAGGCAACCGAGACCCCACGCCGGCCGACCCCCAGCCAGGACCACAGCTAGGGGGCGCGGCGCCCCAGAGCCCCGAATCCCCAGAAACAACCCCGGACCCTACCCAGGCGCAGCACGGCCACCAGGCCAGTAACCCATGTCCGCCAGTGCAACCCCCCTAAGGCACCGCATGCAGCCATCAGGATTTACCACCCAAAGCCCAACCCCAGGCCGGCCGCGACGTCCAGCGCCCCATCTGCCCAGTGATCCCGCCTTGACATTGAGTAACACCCCGTGGCTTGAAAGGTGATTGTAGGGGTCCTGCATTTGGGTCCTTCATTACTAGCACAATGTGACAAGTTACTGATTCACGTCTGCTGTGCAGTATTTTCGATACTTTTTTTTCATGGCTATTAAAGAGATGTAATGAAATATTTCTTGTGTAATTAGGATTTGATTACTTAGTCTCTGTCTTAGTGAATGCATCTAGGGCAGGAGGTCAAGTTAGAGAAAACAAGCTTGTTGTTCTTCTAGCATAATGTTCCTGATAGAGATGTGTCAGAGCAGCAACATATCTACTGGACGTTCTAGCATTGAGGGACTGCTTCAGACTTTACCACCAAACTGGCACGAACTGGTTTTTCAGGAGCTGAACAAGAAGACTGAAGAGGACGTGCTGGAGAAGATGAACAATGATTGCTAAATACTATTTAAGGTGTTCAATCAGAAGGGTTGGTAGGAAATGCAAGAGTAAGCTCTGTCCCTACATGTTTTGGGCAAACATGTTTTCATAAATACTTCATCTCATCAGCCCCAGGATCTCTCCAAGCCCCTAGCTCGAATAGGACATGCCCAACATGAACTGAGCTTTTCTCTGCAAAAACAAACTATGTGTAAACAATCATTGTATCAAAATAAAGCTAAGGTTTGTGAGATTTTTTTCAGAGGTGTAAAAATTACAGTTGATGTTAATGTGCCAAAGTGATTGTAGCTGGAACATATTTTTTTGTAATTTTATTATACATTTTCTCTCATGTTACAGGATACAATAATTTTGAAAATATGCTTCAATAGCATATAAAGGTCAGAAAATCATGAACCAATATGTGGAGATTACCTGTACCAAGATTCATGTTGATGAAGTCAACTAGGGCAAAGATACATAACTTTGAAGTCAATTGGACGAACCAAACGTTTGCATGCGGAACGTTCACAGTGTGCATGAGAGACAACGTAAGACAAATGTAAGAATACAAGCAATAGATTATGTTTTTTTACTTTTTTTTGTGAATGCAACCTGGGTATTGTAGCTATTCTGGAAATACAGTCATATCACGGTGGATTATTCTTTTCTTTTTTTAATTAGGACTAAACCAGTTTATGTTAAGGATATTAAGGATAGGGGACAGGATTACCTTCCATAGGACAGATCAATGGTAACGGTATGGTGGCAATGGTAATGGTATGGTGTTTATGGTTTACTTTTTACTTACTTGTTATTATTTAACTTGATAGCACTACGTTAAATATTAAGAAAACACTGACATGTTCAATGCTTATTATACCCGCTCCATGAATTAAGAGTAACTAAGCTGTATCTTAACTTTGTACCATCCGAGGTGTTCATGAAGTTGCAGAACTGATTATCAGTCACTTCCTTGAATGCTGATCTTTTTATCAGTTCTGTGTAAGTACAATCAAATGGTTTGGCGTTAGATGAGTGATACATGATCATTTATCCTCATCATTAAGCAACATGGCGAGGAAGCAAAAAAAAAAAAAAAGAGGAAAGTGTCAGTCTGTTTTCAAACAAAAGTTTACTTTTGGATGAAACCAGACAGAAGATGGAAAATATGGAGGCTGCTCTGGGGGGGAGAATCTTGTTATACACAGATCTTGAGGGTCCCAGCAACGACAGCTAGAGGATAAGAGGAAAGAAAAACAGTCTGAAAGACAAGAGTTTCAAGATGAGTCATTTGCTGACATTTTAAGAGAAGAGTCCCCTGACACACTTCAGCTTTCTCAGTCTCACACTCAGAGGGTCCCAGGTAACATCTTCTGCTGTCAGCTTCTCCTTCATGGTGAGTACAGGCAACATATCTTCATCTTCAAAAAACTATTCAGGGGTTTTAGAAGAACCAGGACTGGTATCATTATTTAAACGATAATTGCTTATATGTAAAGGAAACCAATCATTAAATTAATCTTGTTTTACTCACAACCTCTCTGCAGTAGCATCTGTACACATCTGACACAATCAATATTCTCCCTCCTCCCCCTTTTCTTCTTCCCCTTATTTGCTACTTCTCAGATGCTGCCTCTCTGTTATCTTACTGCGTCCTTGCTGTGGAGTTTTCTTTTCCTTTCCTCTGGGCTCGCCATCCAGTGCAACAACACTCAATACGAATGGCCGTTACCTAATCCCACGTTATGCTGCACAATGTGTCCACCAGGTACTGTGATGTTGTTTTTACTTTAACAGGCTTTGCGATAAAAGATTCCACTGTAAATGTTTTCAATCATAAATTGCTCTGTGTTTGCTCCAGGTTATCGTTATATTAGACGATCATCAACCACTTGTGAGATTACATGCAAGCCCTGCGATGAAGATCGGTACATGGATATCTACAACCTGGAAGCAAACTGCAACGTTTGTGATGTTTGCAGAAAAGGTGAGAAACATTACAGGAAACATCCTGTTTGGATGGGAAGACTTGCAATGCTTTAATTCAAGTGATAACTGTCTTTTTATCATGAGATGTCTTTTTGAGAAATTATGTGTCAACAGTAAGAACGTAACACTGGTTACTAAGTCCTTGCATCAGCAGGAAGCGTTTTGACTACAACACTATCACCAGACAATCAGAATAGATATAGACTAGTTTTGTTTTGAACATATGCATGATCAGGCATTACTGTAAAGATACTCACAGCTTTATACACTCCGCTCTCTCTTCTTTGTACCACCTTGTGGTTGTGTGAACTCTGACTATGTTCAGGGTGTGATGTGTGAGAGTGAGTAATCTGTTGCTCTGACCACTAAATTTGACCAGTTTCATTGCAAAGCCTTATAAGAGACAGACAGTTACATGTTACTCAGCTCTGACAGTGGATCATGATTTCAGAGAAGCTTACCAGCAGAAATAAAAACTGTCATATCTGAGGGGATTTCCCTGTTTATGCATCAAGGGGGGCAGACAGTCAGAAAGAGATGAAAGCAAGGAGGGAAATGAGGGAAATGAGGGGTCTCTGAAGACATCTGTAATGAAAGCTGAGAGAGAATCACCTCTGCAGCCCTCCATGAAGCAGACCATTTTTATTTAAGTGAGAAAAAAAATGTCTATTACAAAAAAAAGCTAGCGGAAAGATATGCTAATGCAAAAATTTTTGCACTGCTACAGGTGAGCAAAAACAACCTGTTTTGCTTATTACTAAATGTCAGAGTGGAAAACACAAAAAAGAATGAGCACCAAAGTGAAAACATTTTCGCTATTCTCAGTCTGAAATGATATTGTTTATATTTGGAATCTTTCATTTTCTAATGTTGCAAGTTTTTTTGGGAGAATCTTTGTCAAATATGTTTTTGATGAAAACTTCATAAAAGCTCAGTTATCTGTCTTTGAATCTAGCTAGAGGAAGGTGGGTGTTGAAAATGTCAGAAAACTACACATACAGGGTCTCCATGTCAATTAATGTGAACGGAAACTAATTTAGTTGGAAATGATTCAACCCACAGAAACATTTGACTTGGTGACCTTGCGGCATGGATGTTTCTGTTGTGCTTTGGATCTTTAATACCGTTAACAGTTTGCAAGCTGCAAAGCCTGAAATAAAACATCCGTTGTTTTTTTTACGACTTTGTAAAATGTTTTAACCCTTCAATGACTAAAGAAAATTAATTATCTGAGCTCTCTACCTCTAGAACAGTTAGTACTGTACTTTAAGTTAAAATACATGAAGAATTTGTTTGTGTTTTTAAAGAGGACAGAACTTTTATAGTGCTTCTCATGACATTCATAAAAGTCCAAACTGCATTACACTAAAGCCACAATCTAAATATTCATATAGTAATATGTGAATCACAAAAAAAAACAAAAAACAGATGAAGTGCCTACCTCAGGGGCATGTCGACATGTGGCACGAGGAAGCTGGAATCAAATCCACAACTTTTGAGTTGGAAGAAAATTATTCTTCCTTCTGATCCAATTTCACCCCTTACATTTAATACGTATCTTTTTTTTTTACTTGAAAAGCCTAATGTATCAATCATGATGTCAACATTTCAGTTGAACAAGCAATGTTTTGATAGGTTTTGTTCTTTAAAAAAAAATCACAAGTATCTCTTATACTAGGCTTTGAAAGGTTAAAAACTGCAATTTTCCAAGTGTTTTTAAATTTTAAGCAACTAGCCAACATTTTCTTATCCTCCTCTAAAGTGAAATCAGAAAATCATGCAGGTGGAGGTTTTGCTCATTATCATTAAAGTTAAGGAGACAATAGAATGAACTTATGAATGAGGGAATGACGTGTTGCACAATCAGCTGTATCATCAAGACCTCCCATGAGATGCATAAGCTTTAATTTAACACTGCTCTGTACTTCATTGACTATATCTAATAGACACATATTTCAGTAATTCTTATGGTAAACTTTGTTTCTTACACTGTAACATTTACAATTGAGCTTAATATACTTACTCTCTATGTTCTTTCTAAATTATAACAGTTAATGCCTCATGAACATTCATGTTTTGTTATGACTAGCTATGTGGAAGTCATTTAAGCAGTTTTCTGTTTGCCAGCTTTGAGCACACCAGCTGGGGTATCTTTGTAAGAAAGAAATTGTTTCATCAAAGCGAAACGCAGCTTTCACTAAGAAATAACAGGGGTGTCTAATTTTAAAGAAGACATGATAATATACTGTCTACTGACCTAAAACTGAAATTGCTTCCCACTGAGACCCAATTTGTGAGTCATTTTCCACCATCGTATGTCTTGTTGTAACTCTCTTGCAGTACATGCTCTATAATATAAATGGTCTCATTTTAATGATGTATGTTAACATGACTCTCTTTTTTTTCCCTGGCAGCTAATTTTGAGACTGTGTCCACCTGTAAACGAAGCCGCAACACTGTTTGCAAGTGTAGGGCTGGCTATAGGTGCATAGACGCGTCCTGCACATATTGTGAGCCTGTCCCAACGACCTTCAAACCTACACCACGACCACCCACAACAGGTGAAATACAGCTTCTCTTCACATCCAACCAACTTAGACATGAACATTTTTTACTTAGTTTCCTTCTGTACAGTTGCAAACAAAGGCGGCAGTTTGTCAGATTTCTTCTTATCATATAGGAAACTATTCTAACCCCAATATGAAGATAAGTTTCCTATACCTTACTACAAATAGTTTCTGTTTCCACATGTGTAGCACTAAAATTAGTATGGCACAGCAGGAAATGTAGTATTGTGCATTCGTTATCTCATTTAAAGAACACAAGTTTAAATGTTTCATATTCATTAACTGTAAAAATGATTTCTTAAACCACAACATTTGATTATTGTTTAGTTGGAGTTTTTCTGCTAATATGTCTGTGGTAAACAACACTTTTTTGGGGCAGAACTACTGTCCTCCACCCATCAAACTGGCTTGTAGCACAGATAAACCATGTTATACTGTATTAATGACCACAAGTATATCAATCTTAAAACACCCAGAGTTTAGAGGCCTCAGCCCTTGACACGTTCGTCCCGAGTTCGAGTCCCATCCTTGTGGACCTTTGCCGCATGTCATACCCCACTTCTCTCCCCCTATCTACGCTAAATAAAGGCCACTATGACCACATATTTACTTTGTGTTAACACTTAAATAATTAAACTTCAGGGAAAATTAAAAGAAATAAAAGTAAAAACAGTAGAATCTGGGAATAATTACAAGTAAAATTTAAATTTATTGAACGAAACTATTATTATTTGACGAATGAAACACCCGAAAAGAAACACCCAAACAACTACTGACACTAAATCTACTCTACAACTACTATTACCTGCTCTATTAGGAAAAGTTTACGGGAACTGAACATTCAAAATACTAATTAAAATCTAAGAGTTTTATTTTCCCCTCATTTTCCCTCAGATAAATTAGAAAAGTCTCAGAGCCACCTATGATCTGTCAGCTTTTGACACCAGAACCACAAGAGATGAAGTTGAAAAGAGTGCCTTACTTTGGGTCAGATTCATTTTTTCATTCTTATCGAACCAACTGGACTTCATCCACACGTTATTTGAACCTGTCCCTTCTTTTGATTGGAGTGACAGTCAGCTTTTCTGCTCCAGAGGCACCACAGAGGCTGGCAGCTGTCGGTTCTGGTTCTTTCTGGCACCGGCCTTCTGAAGGTCAAGAGATTCCTCACATTCGATTCATAAATGGCTGACAGGCTTAAAGAAAGTTACCATGTGATACTCCACACATTAAAGGCATGGTGGAAAACAAAAGCAAAAATCTTTCAGGAACTTTTAATCCAATTTAATAAAAGTAGCCCATCCCTAACCATTCTAACCTTGTTGATTAGTCCTGGCTCAGACTTGGTTTGGCCAGAATGGTTTCACTGGTTCTTAATCTCTAAGTCCGAATTGAAATTTAGGTAACTGGCAGCAATATGCTTCTGGGGAGAGGAGTAATTAGAAGGGCCACATCAGCCAAAAAGAGGGAAACTGCATAATGTGATGAGTATATCAGGTTAGATTACCTTGGAAAGTAGATTTTATAGTTTTCTAAACAACATTCATTTGACTACAGAGAGACCAAAGTGTCAACTATCAATGTAATAATTTTCACCTTGAAAATTTCAAACATATGATAGTTATTTTGAATTAAAAAAGATTGTTTCAAACACAAGGTTTTACTCATTAATCAGTATTTAAGTTAATGAGAAATCATGGATTATTTCAAAGCTCTCTGAACTTCCAAATTACCAAAGTAAGATAATTAATATGAGAGAAACGTCTGCATATATGAACAGAGGTTCAGACAAGAATTGAGCATAAAAGCTGTCAAAATAAAGACTTTTTTTTAAAGAGGGATTTTGGAGATTCTGGGATACTTACCCAGAATAAGACGTTTTTTTTTTTACTTGATCTAAGGAATCTGGGAAGGAAAATAAAAGCTGATATGTTTGTTGGCTCTACTATTTTCTTGAATTATTTAGATACAAATTTATATCTGGAGCAAATGTTGATTTAGTTTAGTTGTTGCTTATGTGTAGGCATAACACTGGTTCATTTAATGGAAATGTACAGTAGTATTAAAACAGTGTGAGGCTTTGGCCCATTGTATAATATAATTAAGAAACAATAAGTGTGTGATTATGTTTTTTTAACCTTTTTGCATACTTTAAATTCATGCTTGTGCTTCACACCAACTGTTTTCTTACCCTGTGGTAACTATTGAGGAAAGTTACACACAAGATCTTTGTCTGGGCTGAACCACAAACCTTTCGTATTTCCTCTTAACATGTGCTGATAAGGTTATTTTCTTCTCCTCCTTCCACCCTTAACAGCTGGATCGACCTCCAATTTCAAGACAACTGATAAACCAATTACCACAATCAGAGGTACAGTGAGCTATGAGTAATCTGAAATTAAAATTGTTCAGCTTCTCTTTTACTTTCTGTGGATGTAAACTCTTAAAAAAATAAGTGTTTTTTATATGCTATTACAGAAACACAGTGGTTCCTGGTGATAATCGCACTTCTGTGTGCTGGAATTGCACTGGTTGTAGTGACAAAAATCAAGCCACTTCTGCACTGGATCCGATCCAAACATGGTAAGATGAGAATCATTATCAAAGAAATAACCTAAGAGCGGGATGCAGGCTTGAAAAGGGACCTTTACACATTCTGAACACACAAAATTGATTCAGTTTGGGTTTTTATTCAGTGCACAGACAAATTTCCTTGAAAACATATGGAATATCTCAGCTCAGTCCCTCTAGATTGTCCACAGTCCTTGGTAATCTTTTATGCTCACTTCTCTTTAACTCACTTCTACATGATTTGCTTCAAGATGTTTGATTTTTGTTTGGTGAACCTTTTTTTGTGTTGATTAATCCATGTTTTATGAATTATTACCCTATGAAACACAATGACGACCGATTTTAATTTTTCTGGTAGTTTCCTGGTATTTAAAAAAAGGGTTGAATAAATGGACAAAAGGATTGTGTACAAATCATGTTTGGACAAAGCAAAAACTCATACATTTCTAATGAAATCTTCCTAGAAAACTTGGTAAACTTAAATTAAAAAATAAACCAAAAAAGTTTTGATTGGAATTATTTCAAAAGTTTTTTTTTTTTTTTTTTTGAAGTACTAATAATTATTAAAAACAATTTTCAGATATTGGATTCTCTTCCCACTGAGTTAGTACACCTAAATGAAAATTCATGAGTTTCAATAAAATATGATTTTTTAAAAAGTCTTCTTACACATTGGTACCAACATTAGAGTGCCAACAAATGTGTCCTTGTCTGTATCTTGGTGTCCTTAGGCATGTCTACAACTTTCAGTTACAGTAGTTTGTCTAATAATTAAGAAACAATCCTCCAGAATTAAAAGATAGTTTTATGGAAAAAACTCGGATTTTTTTGCAAGTCTAAATACCTTTGTTACAAGAATATTCCATCCTATACCCCGAGAGACTGTTTTTGCGTTGCCATTGAGAAGTATTCTGTGTACATTTACTTGGAAAAAGGACATTTACTTTATTTTACTAAAAGATCAAAGGATAAGCATCTATACAGTACTGCTAAGAAATCTTGAGTCATCCCTCCTTCATTTCATTCCTAAGGAGACTTATTGTAATCTTTCATATCAGCTGTTCTTCAGGTTTTCAGATTTTAAAAATTATAGCTTCATAGTGCAGTAAGATAGTACACCAAACTTCATCACCATAACAGTCGCCAATCAGCAACGTTCTGGATGCTGCAATCTGCTCTTCAGGTCAACCTTCATATATTGCTCCAGGAAGTATGAGTTATGTTAAAAAAGCTACTGAAATTTACTGGCAATATGTCACCTTAAATGTGTATAGCTTTATAATTTTTTTCTAATACATCATGCAACACTGAAAGACTGTCTTGTCTGTGCCGATGAGGCCTCACTCTACTCTGCATGTTAACAGCTTAAAATTGAAAGTGTAACTGATGGGATAACTAATTCTGATTAATTCAGCAAATACTTATTCCATCACTTTGGCATTCAAAGAGCCCAAAAATGTATTTCCTAGAGAGTTGAAGCAAGTCTTCAATGTAGAAAATCAATAAAATTAAATGAAACAGTGATGTCTCAGTCAAAGTTGAGTGCCGCATCCTGAAAGCTGTGAATTTCAAATTCTTGATCCCCAAAAGGGGTCATGTTAACCAAATATTATCTGTATTTGACCCGTTTTTTAGAACAGTGACAGAAAAATCTGAAGGCTGTCCATCATTTTTAAAGATTAGTATTCGGAACTCTGACAACTTGGTGCAAATGCACAGATATTTTCAACTTTACGTGTCAACTCTACGAGTCCAGGTAACTAAATCAATTAAAGAAAATACTCCAAAGAGAGCACCTGAGCATCATCTCAGACCCAGACAATGCATCTCGCTAACCTTGAGCTGACTGCACGTTAAAAAGTTACTGAGGGTTTGGAGCATGACTTACTTTGGCTGAAGTGGCGCTTAATTCCAGTCTCCGGTGTGGCAGCGGAGCGTGGCTTCAGCCATCAGAACAACATCTAAACCCCCATAAGAAGTTTTTTGTCCAAGCAAAAATCCAAAACCTCATGACAAAAACCTCTGACGCAATCCCACTATTTTATTATGCACAAATGGATGTGGATTTCAGTTCCATGCGGAGCAGGAGAAACCTGTGAGACTGTGCATTCAGGCCACAGCAGGTATTCGTATTTTAAGTGCAATTGTTTCATTTTATTTTTTATATATAATTTTCTGTTCTCTGTAAAAAATAAATACTATTGAATATGCATTAAAATACTATCATACAGTATTAAAAAATGATGGGTAAAAACAGATCATGACCTGATTGTTTTTTGACCCTGTTGGTCAAAATAACTGACAAAAAACAAGTCTAGCAAGACCTCTGGTCCCAATACACTTCTACTATTCTTTTTTTGACATGCAAGCATACGTTGCAATACAGGAAACAATATAGCAGCAGCTGGAAGCCATATATGACTCAACAAATACAGCTGCAGCCTTTAAAAAAAAAAAAAAACTTGGTAATCATTTGGGTCTTAATATATTTTATTGCAATTCCAGGTAATCTGTTGCAAGCAAAATTTCCCGAAAAAGATGTTCTGCTTCTTCAGAAACATTGTTTTTTTTTATTTGATGATTAGTGTTTAAGCTCCCTGTGCTTCACCTGGGTCACATGACCCAGACACACCAGGATTCACTGGAGCCTGTCTACTTGTCCCACTGAGGATGCTGCTCACAAAATCATGTAGACCAACATTTTAATTGTTTGGATACAAAACTGTAAATAAATCAGGGTCTTACAGTATACAGTAAGTCTAATAAAAACTATTTTGTGTTTTGCTTCCCAGGTTATTTTTTGGCTCAGAAAATTGTTACGGGCCCTCCATGCACAGTGGATGATGACGTGTCCAAGCCGGTCCAGGAGATGTGTGGAAAATGTGACCATTGCATCGATTTATGTATAAAAGAATAGATCCTGCACTTGGATGTGTGAAAAAATAAGCAAAAAGCTTATATTCCCTGACACAAGAAACTAAACAACACCTCCCTTATTTCTCTGGATGTTTATGACGAATGGAGACAAACATCACTCTAATTGTTATTATGAAGAGGACCACAGCGCACGTATGGTTCGGGGACTTATGCCGTTCATTGAGAGGAAAAACTACATGATACCTGTGTCTTGATTACAAGAACTGCATTTGGAAGATGTATTCCACCTAAACACACAGAGTGGGACACTATAATAGTTCTGGGTTGTTTGGTATTTTGCTAAAATGGTATGTACTATGGTACACTATAAGATAGGCACACATGGGAGGATATGCAAGTACCAGTGATGAGATTCTCACTCAGAAATGATTGAGATAGGAGTCTCCAAACCTGTTCCTGAGTACATATATTTTGAAATAAATATATATACTGTATATATGTATATAAATAGACCTTGAGCTGCTGTTTGATGTTAGAGCACAAAAATTAAATATAAAAAATTTCTGTAATCTTATGTATTTTTTGAATTTTCTTTATGCAAAATAAAACAAATATTCCGCTCAAAATGTTTCAAGTCAACTCAAGAGTATGTATATTTACATGTGTTTTTAAATTATAAATTACAAAAATATCACTGTTCCAGGTTTCATCAAAGTTAGGCATCATGTTGGTTTCCTTAAAAAGCAGGGAAAAAACAGATCATTTTACAGTTTGCCAGAAACAGATGCATCTTTTCTTCTCTTGCCTGCAGTTGTGTTTTCAAGGTTTTATAATTCCTCTCTTTAAAAGAGTTCAGCATGTCCTCCCGAACAAATCCTGGATCAGGGTGACACATCACAGATCCTCCTCCTTCGACACATGGTAGTCCTTCCCTTGTTCCTGGGAGGGGAAGAAAACGTCCTCTGCCTCGCTGCCCCTCTCTTCTTTAGAGAGGTGATTACTTGGAGAAGGCGTGGGATGAAACACAGGACAGTCTCTCTCATCTTCTTCATTGCTCGCCCTCTCAGCTCTCTTCCCACTCAGAACCATCGGCCCAACCTGACCACTGAACTGGTTGAGCAAGCTAAAGATGACTGTGCCTGGATTGTGGACCTGGACTGGACCTGCAGAGAAGAAAAGAAAACAAACTATAAGGGATATTCAAAGAGGTCTGTGTTTTAATGTTTTTATGTAATGTTTTAATCTAATGTGTTTGAGTGCAGTTGCATCTCAAACACAACACAAGCCAAGTATTTCATCTGAAAAGGTTTATTTTACTCAGCAGTACCCATATTGGCAGTTGAAAGCGGAGACGTCTGCTGCTTTGCACCGAATGAGTCTCTGGAGAACTGTTGAGTCGACTCCTTTACCTTGCGAGTGCCATTTTGCCCTTCCTATAAAAGAACCAGCTCATCAAATGTTATAAAACAGCAAGAAATATCACACAATAAGCTATTCAGTTTTGATTTATGTCCAACTCCTTCATAGTTCTGGGGTTTTATGTATATGTACATTTATGTACATGATGAGATAATTTGGCACTAAATTTATTGAAAACTAAGTGTAAAAACACAAGATTCTACATCATCCTAAAACCAAGATTACGCCACATTACGAAGTAGATCACAGCATCCTACATGGGATTTCAGAGGAAAAGAAGTAGCCTGAAGCTGCTAATCACAACACTGAGTGTGACTGCCTCAATAAAACCAGGAGTATTTCCTGGTCTAAAGCATAGATGTTTTCACACAATGCCAAGAAGGAAAGTCTTCAGCAATGGCCCTGGAGAAGCAACTTTTGCTCTCCAGCAATCTTGAAGGACGTGTACATCTATTTAAAAATTTGAAATGCATCATTCTACAATTAGAAAGTATAATTTAAAGTGGAAAACACACAAAAGAAGCATTCAGATTACCTGAAGACAGCTCTAATATGCTAATGGGCGGCTGTAGCTCAGTGGTAGAGTTATCAGCCTGCAACCCAGAAATTGTGGGTTTAATTCCAGCTTCCACCTGCTACATGTCGTGTCCTTGGGCAAGACACTTCACCTCCCTTGCCTACTGGTGTTGGCCAGAAGGGCCGATGGCCAGGGCAGCTATGGCTATAATCATAGCTTGCTTCCACCAGTGTGAGAGTGAATGAATAATGGAGTTGTAAAGCGCTTTGAGAGTCTTGAAAAGCGCTATATAAATGCAAGCCATTATTATAATGCAAGATGTTGACTACTTTTTTGGTAAAATTAGGATGCTCCAGAAAATTCACAAAAAAGATAAATAAAATTAACTTAAACTCAGACTCTTCCTGCCTCATTTAGCACATAACATTTTTGAGTTCATGTCAACACAACAAAAAACATTACAAGTGGTTTGGAAGGGTTGTTTGCAGAAAGGCTTGTATTTTCGATATGAATAACAACCTAGCTATGCAAGGTTGAACTACGAGACTTCTGGAGCAATAACCTAACAAATAAGACAAAAGTGAAGTGTTTGCCCTAAATGCAAAATGGCATGGTGGCTGAAAACCAATACAATAAAGTTCTCCAACTGCAGTCACCAGACCTGGGCAATTTGCAGTCAACAGAAGAGTTCACCACAAATGCATTCGAGAGTCAAAGGTAAGGCCATCTGCTTGACACAAAACCAAGTCATGCAAGCCATAAAGCAGTGTTCAGGTTACTGCTGCCAAGGGTGATTCTACAAGGTACTGTAGAATAGGGAGTACTTTGTTATTTACACACAGTTTCTCCATGTACGCTAAATCTTTGTTTAAAAAAATCATGGCCGTGTGGGATCTTCTCTTGTGTCTTGCACAGCTCAGGGTATAATTTTAGAACCTTATCAGGACCAGATCATTTATGATTCATATGATTTGTGATACACTAATACAGAAGAACTGAAGGAATGGGTTTTTACCATGACTCTACATAAAGATAGCAGAACCCTTAGCTTACATACCTCATTACACAGCTTTGCAATAACTGAAAAACAGAAATGATGAGTAACATAAAATTAGTTTCAGACCTTCAGTGATGACTCAACATGTTCATCATTCATGTAGCTAAAAGATAACGACAAATCCTCAATCACACTAATCTCCACACTGTTCAGTTTAAGTGCCGCAGAAACTGTTCTGAATGTAAATGAACACCTTACTTTGTCGGAAACACGTTTCATCTCGGGGCTGATAGATGCAGAACAGGATAATAGGGACCATGCATCCTATGAAGACCACCAGGCCCAAGATGACTGCCAGCTCAACAGTTGTGTGTCCTGCTAGAGAAAATTAAAAATGGTCAAAACTAAAACCAACACAAAAATCTAGACATTTTATAAAACATAAACAATTTCAGAAAGAACAGGTAGAGGAGTAAATAAGTACAATACAGTAAATAAGTGAAATACAGAAAAAGTATGGTGCTTGAATGTTTTGTACCACATGTGTGTTTAGGTAAATAATATCAATAATAATGTTTTCCTTTAAGAAAATTAATTATGTTTTTTTGTGTTATTTTTATGTCTTGACCTCATTTAGACTATTTGGTCTTTCATGTTTGATAAGAGACATTTTTCTTCAGAATTAAAATGACAAAACAAGAAATAAAACTTTGAATAATAATTCATAAGGATACAAAGGGCATACAAATATTGGACAGACATTTAGCTCTTTCCAATAATCGGAAGTTGTTGGGTTGGCTAAGTTTTGTGTCAGTCTGCTCTGTGTTCATCTCATAAATCAACTAACAATAAGCTTACCTGATAACAGACTGATCTGTATAATGAAAGCTAAAAGGAAGCTCTGAAAAACCACTGTTGGGTAACAAACAGGGAGAAGAGTAGTGAAGTAGTGCTGACACAAGTTCAAAGTATTTGCTAACACTTTAGCGCCACCGATAGAGATAAAGTTGGTGAGTCATACACCTATTGGGCAAAAAGCTTTGTTTCCCTGAGATGGTTACAATGCAAATTGCTATATTTTTATCCAAGCGATTTAATGAATTACTACCAAAACTGTCAATCATGATAATCATATAAACAACTAACTAAATAAATAAATATTTTGGTTTATCAGTGTTTATCAAAGCAAATTATGAAAGCACTACTGTCATCTTGGGTGTAAATTAAAGTTTTTCCACTTCATCATTAAATTTTCTTAAGATAATTAAGTTGCTGTGCCCATATATGAGTGTTTAAATCAGTAATTAATGAAATGAAACAAACCAAAAGTAAGACTGCAGAAACAGACCAGGTAAAAATAAAACACTGCTTAAATGCTAGATTTTAGGTAGTATTCTCAGGTGTACTAAGCACCGCTTTATCCGACACTTTGCATTACACTTGATGATGCAAGGCTTAAATGCAGCTGCTTGGCCATGCAAGCATTCCATGAAGCTCTCCATGAACTGTTCTGTGCTAATCTCAAGGTTGCATGAAGTTTGAAGGTCGATAGCTACTGACTCCAAAGAGAGCTGCCGACCTCTGCTACGATGCTGCTGAGCATCCACTGACCCCACATTGTGATTTTACGTTGTTATTAACGTTGTTATTACTAATGGCTTCCATTCACAACATGACTTACAGAACAGGTTACATGCTGTCAGAGTACCATACCCAGGTGTTACTATGGTAACACCTAGGTATGGTACTCTGACCAACTGACCAACTGAATGATTTAGGAGGGGAACACCAATACAGTGTATAAAGGCAGTAATCCATTGGATTTACCTTCTTGAAAACACAGTTCTGGACCAAGTTTCACAGCATTGCATTGAGTATTCCTCATGATATTGCACACATCATATTACCACCGGAATCTTAAAGGTTTTAGTAAGGAAAATCTAAAAAGTGTGGCGTACTTTTGTATTAAGCCCCGTTTGATCTAATAAATCAGAGAAACAGCCAAAAGGTTAATAGCAGCTCTGGAGGTGTGAGAATATGTTGCCAGGACAACTATTAGTTGTGCATTCCACCTATCTGGCTTTTATGAATGGGTGGCAAGAGTGTCAAATTGCTTAAAGAAACCCAGAGGAAGTCCCCTCTGTAGTTTGCCATGTGCTATGTAGGGTACACATCATATCTTTGAAAAGTACCGACATGAAAAACATTGATGGCAGCATCATGCTGTAGCAAAGAACCTTTAGAACCTTTCAGCAGAACAACAACAGCAAACATACAGCCATATTGGAATGATCTAAATCAAAGCATATTCACATGATTAATTGGCCTAGACCTAAATCCACCTGAGAATCTGACGCAATACTTAAATAATTATTTATCCATGCAATAAAACTGAGCTTAAGCTATTTTGCAAAGCAGAATAAACTAAAATTTCAGCTTCTTGATCTGCAAATCTGGTAGCAACATACTTTAAAACAGTGGCCCCCAACCCTGGTCCTCAGGGCCCAGTGTCCTGCATATTTTAGATGTGTCTCTGCCCTAGCACACCTGCTTCAAATAATTGCATTACCTCCTCAGCATGCCTGAGGAGGTAATGCAGGACAGTGGGCCCTGAGGACCAGCACTGGGGACCTCTGCTCTAAAACACTTGGATCTGTGATTGAATGTCTAAGGCTGGGGTATCCAAAGTGAGTCCTCAAGAATTCTGCATCCTGAGTTCTTTCCCTGGTTTATTTGCAGAACCTCTGCAGAACTTTATGACAGCCTGAGGAGGTAGTTGGACCATTTGAATCGGCTGCGTTGGAGTAGAGACACATCTAAAACTGGCAGGACACTAGCCCTTGAGGCCGGGAGCTGGACAGTCATAGAGTAAGGGTTATTATAATTTTAGAAGGCCATGTATTTTTCTGTCCAAACTACTAAACTTACCAAACATAAAATGTACAGCTCTCAGTTTTTCCTCAAGCAGACTCACCTGGTTTGGGATTAGGGGGGGGCAGGGCAGCAGAAAGACCACAGCTGTGAGGAATGAAAAGGATGTGACTATAAACAAAATCAGACTTCATCGAGGTTCAATCATTGTACATTTAGTTAAATCTCCAAACTCAGTTCAGATTTTCTTTGTATTACTCAGTATTTTAACTGTATTCCAGGAAAAACCATGACTCACTTGGGGGTGCTACAGGGTTTAGTTTGAGCTGAGGAAGGCTGTCTGTCTTTGCTCGCAGTCACTGCTGAGGCTGCAAAACAAAAACTCTGCACATTCACTTTTCTTTTTCACAGTTGAAATAAAATGTCACTTTTATTAATTATACGAGAAAAATGAATAATGCAAGGCTCAATTTTCACCGTTGTTTTGTCACATATAATCCTTAGATTCACTTATTTCCTCTTACTATAACTGTCTGCCAAAAAGAGATAAAAAAGATAAAAAAGTCCCTCACAGACACATGCCCACAAACATTTCTCAGCCTTTGTTTTTTGTTTTCCTCTCTAATTACAATATTTCAGCCACTTGGGGGCAGTGGACACAACAATAAGGTTTTATTTTGCATAACAGGTAGATGCATCATCAGCACCTCACTCACTGCCCACACACTTTTTTTCTGAGATAAGTGAACCAAACTAGCACTCACTATTCAACACAAAAATATGGTGCAAAGTTGAATTTAATCTGAAAAAAATCCCCCTTACAGTCAAATAAAGTAAGAACTATTTCAGCAGTTTCATCACGTTCTGATTTTGCTCTTACATTCCATTTTATAAGAAACAAAAATAGCATAACGACACAACACATGACTTAATCCTACTAGTTTAAACCTGTGTTTAATGGTGGTTTAATGGTGTTTAAAGTAATTTAAACACCATTAAACCAGGAAGACTGAATTATTTTTGTTATTTCTATGTTTCTAGGTTTTTGTTTGTTTATAAAAGTCTGACAGGGACCTTAAAGAGATGATAAAGCTTCTCATCCAACAGCGTGTTTTTTTTTTTTACCTGCACCCGGTACCATCTCAGTTTAGAAAACCAGAGATTAGATCTTACTGGAGAGTCAAGCTAACAGCAAACAGATTTAAAATACCTTTTAAAGATATTTTTATCCGTTTATAACAAACAAACAAAAACGGTGCACACTAGATTATTTTGCATGTAATTAAAAACCACAGATGACAGAGAAGCAGAGCAGATAAGTCAAAATGTTCCAATATCACAACTAAAGCTGGTCAGCACTAAAACAAACTGAAAACCATGCTCAAAAATTTCTAATCGATTTTGTTAAAAATAGATAGTTTGGTGTGCAAATCCTTTTTCAAACCCTGTTCCCATAATAAACCACCCTGTTTATAACATGGATAGGATCCATGGATAAATAACCCGCAGCCCTGGAAGATGGAATCTGGGTTTGAAGCCTTAAACAATGTTATACTAAAATTTTCACACCCTGTGAAACATATCACCAGAGTTTGTCGCTGAATAGGAAATATTTTCATGAATTAGAAAGAAATACATTAAAGTTTTTAAATTGTATTTTACAGCCAGAGCTTCTTCTGGTTTCCCCAAACATAAGTATATTGTATCTTCTCAGACCCCTGTTCCTTTAAGCATTGAGTTGAGTTTTGGACCACCTCTTTGGCCCTTGTCATTAGCTTGACTCGCCAGATGAAGGACATAGTTTTTCATTAAAAGACTTGAGGCAAAATTAGTACTCTTAACAATGTCCATCCATGCATCCATTATCTATACCGTCTATTCACCCCCCCCCCAACCAACCCCCCCCCCCCCCTATCCCCCTATCCCCCCCAACCCTGGGCTGGTTGCCAGTCCATCGCAGGGCAACACAGAGACACACGGGACAAACAACCGTGCACTCACACACTCATACCTAAGGGCAATTTTAGAAAGACCAATTAACCTAACAGTCCCATTTTTGGACTGTGGGAGGAAGCCGGAGTACCTGGAGAGAACCCACACATGCACAAGGAGAACATACAAACTCCACGCAGAAAAATCCCAGGCTGGGATTCAATCCCGGGATCTTCTTGCTGCAGTGCAACAGTGCTACCACTGTGCAGCCCCTCCTAACAATGTGTTTAGCATTTAAAAAATATGTGTTGTTCTAGATATTTAAAAAACAATCAGATCGATTTGTGTAATTGTAATTAAAATGTAAAACTTGTCTAACCTTTATTAAAATGTGATTTTACCCAGAATTTACCTGTTGTCCCAACAGTTTTTTCACACACTTCGCAGTTCTTTTTGTCATCCACATCAATACATCTGAAACCAGGCTCACAATCACACTTTAAGGGGGTTGTTCTTGTGCAGTTCTGAACCACTCTCAGATGATACTCTAAATGAGCCAAACAGAGATGAGGGCTTAGTCTTAGCTGATGATCTCTTCTGCATATACAATGATATGATATGCATGCATGAAGCTAGTAGGAATGATACAAATTTATTTACGTGGTAAGCAGTTTCTGAAGCATTGAAGGCAGGAAGGCTCACGATTCCACTCTTTGGTGTACCCTCCTTCAGGACAGGGTTCACACTGGGTACAAGACTTCTGAAACATGCCTGACAGAAAAGGAAGAAACAAATAACTGGATGGAAGAAAGTGCCATGAGTGTCTACAGACCCAGAGTGCATATAAATGAAGGATGTGGTCATACAGTGGGGATGTCAGAGCGCAGTATGCGTCATGATTTCATGAAGATGGTAGAAATCAAGAGAAGACTAACAGAACGACAGATATCTAAAGACATTTTCAATGCACAACCAAAAAGTGAGTTAAAAACTATGTAAACAAGACATGGAAAAGAAGCTTAAAACAAGTATCATTACACATAAAAATATGATCCTACCTGCTGGGCATTCTTTACATCTTTTGCCATCCGCAATGTAGGTCCTTTCCAGCCCCTGACATTTAAGTACAAATACCATTAACCCACAACATCTTTGCACAGCTCAGAGCAACACGCCTGACCTATATTTTATATATTAAACATTGTTCTTTCAGTCAGAAGTGAAGGTGAAAAGGAAGGGGAAATCTTTACCGTGGGAGAGTTGAGCACCAACTGTGCAGATAACAGCACAGCTAAGAAATATTGCAAAGTCCCCATGCTGTAGGTGAAAAGTTAGAAGGTGCTCAGGTAACTGTATAGTATCAATATTTGCTATATATGTCTTGCTAATTTATGTCACTATTAAAATGCATAATAACGTCCTTTTTTAAATTTCATCATATAATGAACAAGAAAACGATAGGACCTTACCTTTGATGAAGTCCTCCTTCTGTTCTGCTTCGACTGTTTTGTCAAACTTCCTTTAGGTGAGGCTGCCTTTCCTTCTCTCACTCTCTGTCTTCTCACTTACTCTAACCATCGTCTGTCATAATTTCCTTACCTGTTTTTGTCTTCCTTCCTCCCTTACTGTGTCCTCCGCCCCTCACTGGTGCTGCTGCGGTGTTTATACTTTCAGCGCTCTCATACTAACCAACTGTTTAAGTTTTTATGCATCAAAAGTGTCATAATTTTCCATTTATACTGCAAGAGCTGACTAAAAGCTTGTCTGCACAACAACATGATGAAGAAGCAGAGTTTCAAGATACCCGGCTGGGTTTCACGTCTGATTTGGTTGTTATTTTCTAAGAAGATGACTTGATTTTGTTGCGATATCTTATGCTGAATTAGCACTTTATCAAATCAAAAAAGCTACTAAAATGTCCAGCCCTCTATGTTTCAATGCAAAAACGTAGAAACACTTTAAAAGTTTCCCCATGATGGCCGAGAATGGAGGTGGGAGTACTCAGAGGGTTTCCTGAACTGACTGCCTAAACAATAAGTGACATTTACCAGAATAGTCATTATAGTGATAATAATAGGTTTTTATCTTAATCATTCAAATCTCTTACTAAAAGAAAGGTCAGAGATTTTCCTCTTGGTGTAGATAATAGCTCTTTCAGTGATGCAAAAATATCTGTAACCTTGTATAAAATTGAGCTGCTCACACACTGGTCTACAAGTCTTACAATCATTTTCAGACTCCTCATGTACGTCTTCAGTCAGAAGTACATACTTGTCTGAATTTTATTAATTTTTAGCTTTTAATTAGGAACTTAGCCTGAAACTGATGTCAGCATGTGCAGGAACAGCCCAAAAACCATATTGACGCAAACCTGGCGTGATCTGGTGACTGCTGGGAAGGTTGTGTCCACTCTCATCTTCAGGCTTGAGTTGAGTTTGCAGTTGCCCACATGGTCAAGCAAAATGCTCACTAACAAAAGGTTATATGGCCAGACAAGATAAACACTGAACTATTTGGCCACAATGACATGTATCTGTGGAGAGCTCAACGTGAGGCTTTCAAATTAAAAAATAGCACTGTACAAACAAAACATGGTGGTGGTAGCATCATGCTGTGGGGCATCATGCCTTACAATAAACAACGTCTTTACTATTTCTCCACAAGAACGTGTGCTTGGGCATTGCACTAATTACATTGAATAATGTAGGATGAAACTCCTGCACTGAAACAGAGTTACAGATGGATGTCCAAACAGGGCATTGTTCCTAAACACACATGTAAATAAGCCCAACCCAAAACCCAGACCTATTAAAAGTTCCTAGATATGCTTAAAAGCCAGGTCCAAACAACAAAACAAACCAATGTAAATAAGCTCTACCAGTTCTAATAGGAAAAATGTTTACCTAGCTTGTTGACAGATGCAAAAAGGATATGGTTGATGTACAACCTTTTAAGGGACCTTTAACCAAATAATAAGGGAATGTGTGCATATTTGTGTCTGTATATATATGTATGATTTTGACCTTATAAATTCCAACCTTTCTACCCAGGAAGAAGAATGATTCAAATCAGACATTTAAAAGAAAGAAATACAGGTCCTTCTCAAAAGATTAGCATATTGTGATAAAGTTCATTCTTTTCCATAATGTAATGATAAAAATTAAACTTTCATATATTTTAGATTCATTGCACACCAACTGAAATATTTCAGGTCTTTAATTGTTTTAAAACGGATGATTTTGGCATACAGCTCATGAAAACCCAAAATTCCTATCTCAAAAAATTAGCATATCATGAAAAGGTTCTCTAAACGAGCTATTAACCTAATCATCTAAATCAACTAATTAACTCTAAACACCTGCAAAAGATTCCTGAGGCTTTTAAAAACTCCCAGCCTGGTTCATTACTCAAAACCGCAATCATGGATAAGACTGCCGACCTGACTGCTGCCCAGAAGGCCATCATTGACACCCTCAAGCAAGAGGGTAAGACACAGAAAGAAATATCTGAATGAATAGGCTGTTCCCAGAGTGCTGTATCAAGGCACCTCAGTGGGAAGTCTGTGGGAAGGAAAAAGTGTGGCAGAAAACGCTGCACAACGAGAAGAGGTGACCGGACCCTGAGGAAGATTGTGGAGAAGGACCGATTCCAGACCTTGGGGGACCTGCGGAAGCAGTGGACTGAGTCTGGAGTAGAAACATCCAGAGCCACCGTGCACAGGCGTGTGCAGGAAATGGGCTACAGGTGCCGCATTCCCCAGGTCAAGCCACTTTTGAACCAGAAACAGTGGCAGAAGCGCCTGACCTGGGCTACAGAGAAGCAGCACTGGACTGTTGCTCAGTGGTCCAAAGTACTTTTTTGGGATGAAAGCAAATTTTGCATGTCATTTGGAAATCAAGGTTCCAGAGTCTGGAGGAAGACTGGGGAGAAGGAAATGCCAAAATGCCTGAAGTCCAGTGTCAAGTACCCACAGTCAGTGATGGTCTGGGGCGCCATGTCAGCTGCTGGTGTTGGTCCACTGTGTTTTATCAAGGGCAGGGTCAATGCAGCTAGCTATCAGGAGATTTTGGAGCACTTCATGCTTCCATCTGCTGAAAAGCTTTATGGAGATGAAGATTTCATTTTTCAGCACGACCTGGCACCTGCTCACAGTGCCAAAACCACTGGTAAATGGTTTACTGACCATGGTATTACTGTGCTCAATTGGCCTGCCAACTCTCCTGACCTGAACCCCATAGAGAATCTGTGGGATATTGTGAAGAGGAAGTTGAGAGACGCAAGACCCAACACTCTAGATGAGCTTCATGCCGCTATCGAAGCATCCTGGGCCTCCATAACACCTCAGCAGTGCCACAGGCTGATTGCCTCCATGCCACGCCGCATTGAAGCAGTCATTTCTGCAAAAGGATTCCCGACCAAGTATTGAGTGCATGACTGCACATAATTATTTGAAGGTTGACTTTTTTTGTATTAAAAACACTTTTCTTTTATTGGTCAGATGAAATATGCTAATTTTTTTAGATAGGAATTTTGGGTTTTCATGAGCTGTATGCCAAAATCATCAGTTTTAAAATAATAAAAGACCTGAAATATTTCAGTTGGTGTGCAATGAATCTAAAATATATGAAAGTTTAATTTTTATCATTACATTATGGAAAAGAATGAACTTTATCACAATATGCTAATTTTTTGAGAAGGACCTGTACATGACATCCATGCTGATAATGAGGGTGTATACATTTCTGACCGGAACCGAATCACCTCTTTCTTTTTGCATATATAAGAATGGGGAATATCAGGAAACACATGCACACAATATATTTTGCCATACTTGTCTCATCTTTTACCCACTGTTTAGATCCTTTACACCAATGTGCCATGATCAGACACTACCGTGGTCCACTAAGCAAACATTCTAGATATTTGGACATGGACGCATAGCTTTTATTATGTGGCAGACACACTATCCTGGTAATTCAGTTCAATTCTATTTGCTAGTCAAAATTGTACGCATGTAGGGTTAAGCCCTACATGCGTACAATTCCATTACCAAGAAGTTTGAAATGAGACTTGTATATTTTAAAAGATAATCTAAAAGAAGTATCAATCTTGGGGTGAAAAAACCTTAAATGTTTAAGTTTATATCAGTGGAAAATTCAAACCTTTCTTAGAATTGCTGAGCAGCGCTTTTGTTTCCACTGGTATGTTAGTTACTTATCTTTGATGAGCTCCATGTCTTTTGGCTTGGAAGGCCTCCCACAACAAATTTTCTATCATATTTAAGTCGGGACTCAGGTCGGGAAAACTCTAACATTACAAGCATACATAAAAGTTTAAGATTACTTTAAACCAAAGTATGAATAATTATTTGCTCAACGTTAGAAACTTTAGGAAAAACATGATTGTGAAGCGTTTAGTAAAAGAAAAGTCAAATTGTCTATCATCTGTTGCATGTTTTATTCATTCAGTCTTTCTTTACACATTACATACTTTAGCTCTGCAGCAAAGCTTCTAAGCCAAAACATTTTGTTTTGACATAAAGTCACACACTTAAAGTTCCCAATAGATCCACAGTTTCAGAGTCAATTAGTTTCCAAATTTTACATGACACAAATTTGTATTAAACTCTTGAGGTAACTGTTTTTCTTCAGTAAAAACACTTGAATCTTTTGATCTACCAAAAGTTTCATTGAAAAGTAACAGATTTTCATTCAAATTTTAATTTTAAATTCATTTCAGGCATGTGTCTGTGGACGCACTTCTTTGAGCTCATCTATATATTGAAAGCTATATTTTCATTATTGCTATTTCAAAGCCATTATACAGTCATTTTGCAAAAGCATTGGTTTTTCACTGGTCCATTTTCCTGAACTTGAGTTGTTTTTAAATTGACTTTACTTGGCCAACACATACACTCATGAAGGAAGTTTACTAATGGAAAATAGCTATCACTTGATTGTAAATTTCATGGGTGACGACAGACAAAAGAAAGTCTAATCTAAAATGTCACCTTTTAGTAGTTCTGTTTCATTTTCTACAACAACGTGCATCTGCGCCAGTAAAAGTCGTTTTAAAAACCCCCACTGAAAAGACTCAAAAACAGACACACTGGCACATGCATACAGTAGAGACTCACTCGGTGTCTGAAAGTAAAAGGAAATGGCGTTTTGGGCCTCACACAGCACATATTTGACACATATTTGAATTCTGGATTCAAACGGCAGAAAAACACTCGAAGCAGCCTCACATGCAAAAGCTGAAACCTGTCGTCTTTCATCACCGAAACAAAGTACCGGAGTGAGAATCACAACATTTCACCTGGTTTAAATAGACTGAATGAGTATCTGATAGTATTGTACAGAAGTGATGTGGGGTTTACTCCCCCCTGACAGTGATGATAACCAGTGATGCTTTCCTGTATCATTTGGTGTTTAATGTGCCAAAAAACAACATAAATTAAACATGAGGTATGTGTTATAAGTTTACCTGAAATATGCAGAGGAAGTGAAAACAAACAAGTCTATTTCCAGTCTCGTTTGTCTTACAAGTAATAGTGCTGACTGCTTCATATGATTCATATAGTTCTGCTTCCTTTCTATGTGCAAATGCTTCTAGGCTCAAAAATAGGTTTAGTTATATACATCAAGCACCTTGGTGACATAGCTTCCACAGCTATAATTAGTCATTCTTTTCTTAGCTATTTCCTATTGACCCACAATCTTGACTTTTATTTTGGCACTCGGTGAGTAACTTACATAAATTTATGACCATTTTCAGATCCTTTGCTGTCTTTAAACACGTTCTGCTCCACCATGCAGCTTTGCTTAAACAACCTACTCACTCTAAGCTATAATACGCTGCAATAAAACTCATTATTAACAGCTCAAAGTGTCTGCAATCTTTAGCGTACAGTTTTGAACACTGACTCCAGACAAGCTTCATGAGCAGGGCTATTACTGTAACATATGCATAGCTTAATTTCTTCATAGCTTAATTTAAAGTTTTTTTTTTTCTTTTTTAGCAGTGGTTACAGATGCACAATCCTTGTGCTTAGTACTCCTGTTCACGCCACAAAAGATGGATAAAGGCATGTCTGGGGATGCTTGCTGTTGATTTTCACTTGTTGTCCGGCTGAGGCTACTTATTTTGTTGAACTTTATATTCTAGAGATTAAAATAAAGCTCTGCCTTTAATTAATGAATTAAGTGGGGTTCTGATGAAATGTTTTTTGCATTCAGTAGATTTAAATTAGGTTCTTCAGAGGACTTTTGAGCAATTACTATCCTACCTGTAGTGATTAAGTGCAGTACTTCAGCTAGGTTAAACAGTGATTAGTTTTCATCATTGAGTTAAGATAACAACTAGCTAGAGAAAGATCAGGTACGCAACTACTCTGACCTTTAAAGAATAGTTTGAATTGTCTAAAGTGAGATTCTGCAGTGATACCCATCAGTATCAGTACTTTACCAAGTTTGTAACAGATAAATATTTTTCCACCTTTGAGTTAAGCTAACAGCTAATCATGGCAGGTTAAGAACCAAAGCAGATTTCTATTACTTTTAAACAACTCCAAGTTTAAAAAGGGATAGTCCTATTTATTTAAAGCGGGGTTTTGAGGAGATATTAACAATTAGCAGCCTGTAGCTTCCTAAGCACCCTAGGATATGAGAAATAGTTTTCACAGGTGAATGAAGCTAACAACTAGTCAGAGCAGACCTAAGTACAAAGTGGAGTTGACAGAGGTTCTTTGAAAAAGTTATGTGCAATAAATATCCCATTTATAGTTAATAAGTTTAAATTACATCAGTTTATAGAAGTGTAAGAAGATTATTTCCAACTCAAGATTTAACTGCTAATCAGAGTGTTGATGGTTTAAAAGTAAAAATTGTGTTCTGTGCAGTGGAAAACTCTGAATGAACTCCGATCCATCGAAAAGCAAACATTAGTTTTGAATGGAGAGTCGAGCTTACGAACTAATTTTAGAGCAGGACTAGGTTGAAAGCAAATGTTTGCCCCTACTTTAGCTAGCCGTTACTATGATTTTCTGGTCGAGATTTCTTTCAGTTTCTCTAAATTGAGATCGGTCAGTCAGCTTTTGATTACTAATAACTCCACAAAACCCCCATTTTCAAAAAAAGGAATTTTAATTGAAGATACATCATTTTTTTGAGAAACAAAGCAATTCTTTATTTTTGTTTACATTGATATACTTTACAGTCCATAAGCTGGCTCTTAATCCTCTCAATAACGTCATTATACAGTGTTTATTGCATTCATGATTTTTTTTCTACAATGTGGTATGTGTTCGGGGATCTTGTTCTTGATCTTGCTATTTTTAGAAAGGTACCACTCAGTATTGACACTTTCTTAAAATTCTCTGAAAGCAAAATGTGGTTTGATCCCCTAAAGCCTGACTCCAAAATTATTAACATGCAACTTAGAGAGAGGTTGCGAGTTAATGCTTTGCAGCTGTTTAGCTAGAAGGAGCCATTTTTAGGGTGAGAGGTGGGTCGGGAAATGATATGATTCACAGCCTATAAATAATGAGAGCGGACAAACATGTCTTTGACTTTTTTCCATGTCACTGCATACTAAACTGCCTGGAGGGATGAGATATGTATATAGTTTTGTATGACGTCCAGCACAAACTCAAACTCTGTTTTGGTACTTTTCTGTATTTATCTATTTCTTTACTTTGGCAAATAGTTACCTTGTGATAATAATTCATGAGGATGTCTGGAAAGCAAATAAATTGTGCATCAGGGAATCTGATAAGAATTTAAACACAAATATTAATTAGAAACTACTTGATGGTGAAAAAACAACTCCTTATTTTTCCATTATTTCTAACTGGACATTTCTGGGCAAAAAGACTGTAAACAAATGAGGAGTTAACATTACAGTTTTTATAGAGACTTTACTGGGAGTAAAAGTTTTAAATAGTGCTTACACATCATCATCAATAAAGTGAATGATGATTTGGAGATTCAAATAAGTTAGTTTATAGTTTTTTGTTGCTCACTGCATCACAATGATTAACACCAACTTGTTTTTCAGTCAATTCAGGATCCTAACTTTCTTAAACTCTGAAATCAATCACAGGGGTTTGGATTTTAGGGTTCCCTCAGACTGATCTGCACGGACAACACATCATCAATTAATTATACGATTTCTTGAATGAATATGCTCAAATCTAAACACAGTGTTGCCGTAGTTTCACGTGTATTCGGTGTGGTACTGTCGCTGTTTGCAGCAGAGGTCACATGAACGCAGTATCTTTTAACGGCTGAGTGACGAAGTGTCAAGATCTCCCATTGCTCGAGGAAGAGGGCGGGGAAGATGAAGACCTGTCGGAGTCTCTCTGGTCACTCTCTTCTGACGGTACAGCAGGGTTACTACATGTATAAAACACAGGAAGGGGAACACGTTACAGAAAATAGGACAGAAAGTAATTCTTGAGCTTATAGGTTTCATTAAACTAACACCAGGAACTGGAGTTTCTTTCAGCTTGATAAAACACACTGACACACTTGAGAAAATTTAATGGTATTTTAGGAAAATAAATTTGAATATAACCAAAAAGTTAATGTATTTTATCAATTCAACTGAACATTTAAAACATATGGGTTGTTTACACACAGTGATATCTTTCAAGGATTTATTACAGTTATTTTTAATATGGTTAACAGCTAAGGATAATCAGTCTACCAGTTTATCAGATAATTAAAATATTACATTAGACAAAGATCTGATATCTAATAATGAGGCATATATGATATTTTAAAGATCTTTTAGAGTTCAAACCTTCACCTGTTTGACCTTTGATAACTGTTTTTCAGTAAAATCTTTCTAAACAGATAATTAAAAGTCTCAAACTGTTTCAGAGTTTTGTTTCTAACTACCTGCACATGTAGAAGGACCACAATTTGATTTTAAGAACCTTTATATCCACCATAAACTTTCTAAAATATGTCTGTGGAAAATATTGATTATCATGTTACAGGTGCAAATGCACAGGTAGGTATAGTACCTAAAAATTGTACTCAATTAGTAGTAGTAGTACTTCAACATATTTTTAATCAAGCATAAAGAAGCCATCAAAGAAATTAATCAAGTAAGTGTAAAAAAGTATTCTGTAAAAATATTATTCAAGCACCGGGTAACTGATCAGAACATCTGATTTAATATCTTGAAATGATGTCAGAGAGACAAAAAATATAAAGTTATGTAAAAAATTCTAATATTTTAAAAATTGAAGTAAAAACATTAATACAAATAAACAACATAATTGCATAGTAATAACAACAACTTCTAAGAAGCAGAAATACTTTTAAAATATTTGTTTTCAATATAAAACATATTAAACTAATACTTACAGTAGTCAATGCATATATAGTTTATGTTAGAATAGGATAAGGTACTTCCAGTAATAATATATGGTATTTACTGTATGTTCACTTGACTTCCAAACGGCACAACAGGTTCACCAGAAAGAAAATAACAGTATTCCAAAAAAACAAGAAGTCTCTCTTGAGCATAAACTGTAGGTTTGTGTATTTCATGCAGTTTTGGTTAAAATATGTTTGTTCTTCATTCAGTGAAGTTACTTAAAGAGGGTAGAGTATCCAGAAATTGTACTAAAGTAAGAGTAGCAATACTTTATAATAAGGTTACTCAAGTAAAAGTAAAAAGTACGGTGCTGTAAAACTACTCCTAAAAGTATTTTTTTCCCAAAAAGTTAATTAAGCAAATATAACTACCCAACTCTGTGCAAATGTGCATGAAAAATATACAAAATACAGTAAGAAAAAATATGTTTACAAAGTTGACAATACACATTGATACTGCTTACAATTGTATTTAGGTATAATGAATAACATGAACAGGGAATCAGGAAATAATAAAAATATCTTAAAAGAATATATCAAAAAAGAATAAACTGTGGTTAAAAAAAAGCCAACTGTGAGTGTGTGTTTGTACCTGTCTCCACTCTGAGTGATGAGCCTCCTGCAGGTCTCCATCTGAACATCCAGACCTCTCTTCATCGAGCACATCTCCATGTACTCGTGCAGGTGCCGGTTCATGTCGCTCTTGGCTGTGGCCAATTCCAGCTGGAAATACATCAAAATATTCAAATCCATAAAATCACAGGAAGTCAAGTTTAGTACTGCTAAGTGGTTCATGTTCAAAAGATTAGAAAATACTTTTTCTACCCCAACTTTATTGACTAAATCAAAATCAGAAAAAAAACTTTACATTTTAGGGTGACATTTTATTAGTCTTTTTTTTAACCACAAGTTATTGCAAGTTCCAAATGTGCATGCAATGCATACATAAACATATGGAAAGCTGTGTTAGATATCTGTTAAGATGAGATGAGAATGCAAATAATAAAAGTAATGCAAGAACAAAGGTAACACACATGAGCAGGAATCTTATTTAACATATTTGAGTTCATAAAGTCTCTGACCTCAATCTGGTCAATTGTCTCTTGGTATTCCTTCTCGCGGGACTTGAACAGACACTCTGTGTCATTAATCACCTTTTCCAGACAGTCCTCCTTCCACAGACAAACAAAGAGCAGTGTCATTTTAAGATCAGTAAAATATGCAGACATGATAAAATGTCGTAAGCATAAAATGAGCCTGCTTTTAAATAGTCCAACACGGGAGAGACAACCATCCAACCTAGCTTCCATGGTTGTTTTATGCTCAGATTTCACTGACTAACACAGCTGTTTGTTTCAAAGAGGAAACAGACTGTTCTACAAGGATCCACTTGCTGAATGAAATCAAGCACCTGCATGCATTATTTGGGGAACAAACACACTGTACTACAACAGCAAAGACTGTAAACGTCTCAATAACGAAACTGTCCTGGTGTTACAAAAGAGACATCAAACATCACCAGGACCTTAAAAACTGTTGAAATCTGAAAACATACGAAAGTCCAACATATCAAGCATTCTTAAGCCCTAATATCACAGGGAAAATGTGGCAATTGCAGACTGCAGAAATGTACAGATGATTTGACATCAAGGATAAAACATGGATTTCTATTTTTATAAAACTAAACTAAACTCATCTAGCTCCTCTTAAGTAGTTGAGTTTAAAACTGTTGCATTTTGCTAAATAAAAATCTTTGAATATTGTAATGTGGACAAGTTTATGCCAAAAAGAACAGTGGAGATAGATTCTAGGACAGCTAGCAGACATGATTGACCCCTATCTCTTTTGCTGTAATGTAAAAATAAACCACTTCTTAATTTTTTTCGTCTAGACAGACTTTCTTGAAATCTTTTGAAGCAATCTTGGTCTGGATAGATACGCAAGATTTCTGAAAGTCATTCAAGGTTTTTCTTTGCACTTTGGCAGCTTTTCAATATTTTTTCAGTCCAGGACTTGTACTTATTATAGCATAGGATGCAGTGGTTGCGTAAAAAGATTAGGAAAGTGGGCAAATAGAGGACAAAAAAAAGTTAAGTCAGACCATAAAGACCAAACATAATCATATCTTAGAGCCAGAAAACCTAAACATTTTGAAATTATGAAAATAAATAAAATACAATCAGCCTTTCTATTGCTTTACAAAGCAGGTAAGTAATAGTAAATACAAATTTTCTGAAACAAAAACAAGCTTTTCAATCATGCCCCTCAAACCACATATAAACTTTCATATAAGAACGATGATAAAAACTAGCTTATGTTACAGCATTGCCTGAAAATCTCACACAGTAATGACAGATGGATTGTTTTATTGACAACAAAATACCTTTTAAGGGAGACTATATGGTGGTGGAATATATTGGTGACACAGAAAAAGGATACCATGAACACCTATGCTATAAAGTGGAGCTATGCAGGTATCTTGGTACTCTGTGGAAGTACAGGTGAAGAAAAGCTATCATTTGGAAACACTTTTTACCCCAGAGCTATGAAACAGCTGAAATCTTGGATTTATCAGATGGAACAAGACAACTCTGAAAGAAGAGGAAAGAAGCAGGGAGTCAACAGCCAGACCACTGAGGCAACTGCTGGAGTTGTTTGTGAGCAGAACGATTAGCAGATAGGAAAACGCTCCATTTATACAGTGTTTTCTCACTATATATTTTTTTATTTGTCTTTTATGACAAGTACTCTGCTGAGGTTCAAAGATTATATTAACTTGAATTTTCTGCATGCTTAGCCATTAGCAGTAACAGTGAGACTTTACATTCTCTATGTCTGAGCTAAATGAAAGAGAGAACAAACATATAGAGTTTGCATAGCTGGGCAGACAGTTTTTTTTTGGAATAGCACTTTGACAGTTACATTTATATTGATTGTGTGAAGATAAATGAGGCTTTAACATTAACTGCATGGCTCATAGTAGGGCATTCTGGTGACAATTGTTAAGAGAACTGAGACAGTGCAAATGCACAATGCTGGTGAGAACTGAAGCAAAAACTGTAATGTCTAATGTAGTTTTTGTCCAAGTCATTCATCACTCCTGTGTATTACAGTGTATGTGCTCACCACAGATGGCTTTTAAATCCCTCTGTAGGGTGCCAGTTTGTTAGATCTCCAACCTAATGACTCAGACTACATTTTTCCCCAATTCCTCATGATTTCCTTCCTGTCTACATAATGTACAAGACAGTAAAGTAGCCCAAGCTAGTCAGAAACTTTAATAAAAATGAAATAGAAAACAGCAAAAATTTTAAGAACTTTAAAAGGTCTGCAGAAAAGTCAAGTCACTATAAAGACTAATTTAAAAATCACAAGGGCCTCTGGCTCATTTGAAGCAATATATGAATAAATAAAGGTTGAGTCCAGATGTTTTCACAGTACTGAATGTCAACAACCCTGAATTTGTAGCCCTACCTTCATAATTAAATAACATTGTTATCTTGATTGTGCTTCCAGATTTCTGATAATAAGCTACATTTTAGATACATTTCAGAAAGTCTGAATTTAATTTCAGAAACTGGACATTTTTCATCAATGCATCATACAGTGGGCCAAAAAAGTATTTGGCAAACACCGATTTGTCCAAGTTGTCCAAATTAAAAAGATGAGAGAGGTCTGTAAGTTTCATCATTAGGTACACTTCAACTGTGCGAGACAGAATGTGACAAATGTTTCTTATAGGTCTTCATCAGGTTTGCAAACACTGCAGATGGTATTTTTTGGCCCATTCTTCCATGCAGATCTTCTCTAGAGCTGTGATGTTTTGACTTTCACCTCCCTCCACAGATTCTCTATTGGATTGAGGTCTGGAGACTGACTAGGCCACTCCAGAACCTTGAAAAGCTTTTTACGTAGCCACTCCTTCATTGCCCGGGCGATGTGTTTAGGGTCGCGGAAGATCCAGACATGTTTAATCTTCAATGCTCTCATTGATGGACAGAGGTTTTTGCCCAAAATTTCACAATACATGGCCCCATTCATCATTTCCTTATTACGGATCAGTCGTCCTGTCCCCTTTGAGAAAAGAGCCCAAAAGCAAAATGTTTTCGCCCCCCATGCTTCACAGTGGGAATGGTGTTCTTGGGATGCAACTCAGCATTCTTCCCCCTCCAAACACGGCGAGTGGCGTTTATACCAAATAGTTTTATTTTGGTCTCATCTGACCACATGACATTCTCCCAACCCTCCTCTGGATCATCCAGATGATCTCTGGCAAACTTTAGACGGGTCCGGACAAGTGCTGGCTTAAGCAGGTGGACCTTTCGACCACTGCACGATTTTAATCCATGTGGACGTTGTGTTTTACTAATAGTAACCTTTGTTACTGTGGTCCCAGCTCTCTTTAGCTCATTGATCAGTTTCCCCTGTGTAGTTCTGGGCTGTTTCCTCACCCTTTTCAATATCATGTGTACCCCACGAGGTGAGATCTTGCATGGAGCACCAGGTAGAGGGAGATTGACAGTGATCTTGTATTTATTCAATTTTCTTATAATTGCTCCAGCAGTTCATCTCTTCTCACCAAGCTGTTTGCCTATTGTAGATTGGCTCATCCCAGTCTTGTGCAGGTGTACAATCTTGTTCCTGGTGTCCTAAGACAGCTCTCTGGTCATGGACATGGTGGAGGTTGAAGTCTGACTGTTTGAGGGTGTGGACAGATGTCTTTTATACAGATAACGAGTTCAAACAGGTATCATTAATACAGGTAATGAGTGGAGGATAGAAGAGCTTTATAGAAAAGAAGTAACAGGTCTGTGAGGGCCAGAATCCTTGCTTGTTTGTAGGTGCTTAATACTTATTTTATGCACCATTATACAAATAAATTCTTTAAAAATCATCAGATGTGATTTCCTGGATTTTTTGCATTCTGTCTCTTGAAGTTGAAGTGTACCTATAATGGGAATTACAGACCTCTCTCATCTTTTTAAGTGGGGAAACTTGCATAAATCAGTGGCTGCCAAATACTTTTCGCCTAACTGTATATTCAGGCCGCCACAGTAGGATTGTTCTCTAAAAGTAACTCTTACAGCTTACCTCTCCTGGTGGGTGGGTCGGATCTGGAGGGAGAGTGCATCCTGGGAAATCCTCCCAAAGAAGTAGTGTTTCTTCCGTCTCCTCCCAGGCCAGGCTATCACAGTCATCCTCAAACTCACATTCACGTCTGTGATAACAACATAAACACATATGCATTTAGTGATTATTAAAATCAGACTAAACTACACTCAGATAATTGGCTTTGTGGTAGAAAGGCAGACCACTCACAGCTGAGTCAGCATCCTCTGCATCTCCTCGTTGATCTGATTGGCTGAAGATCCAAAGTGCTCCTCTTCTTTAGCCACACCCACATCACCTTCAGAGGTGCTGACAGATTCATCGCACTCACTCCCATTAAAGGAGAGGGGGGTTGGTTTACGCCGGATAGTCAGAGATGATTGGTTATTTGGAACCTGCAGTGACATTAACTAGATTTAGGAGATCAAACACAGCCGACATTCGTTAAATGAAAGCAAAACTCCCGAGTACCTGATACATTTGGATCACATCTTCACAGTTTCTCTGCTGAGCGACATCACACAAACGAGCAGTGATGTCAATTCGCCGGCAGATGTCCATGTCCACTTTCATGGCTTTTTCCTGGATTTTTGTGTCCAAATCAGACAAATTCTGCAAAGCACAGAAAAAATGTGTCTGTTCCAAAATCATGGGAATAAAGACACAGCAGGAGAACCGGCTAAAGCATTTGTGCACTTCTAACAGCTTCTTAGTACAACACCTTGCCAATGTATTCATACATCTTGGTTTAAAAAAATAAATAATAATAATTTTGTCTTATTACAACCAGTAACTTTGTTGGATATTTTGGATTTTCAGTGATAAAGCAACACAAATGTATGATTGTAAAGTGGAAGTTAAACAATACATGGTTTTCAACTGTTTCTAGAAATAAAAATCTGAAAAGTGTGGCCTGCATTTGTATTTAACTCCATAAAATCCATTGTAACCAACTGCCTTCATTAGTAAAATGAAGGTCAAGGAAAACAGCAGACAGATAAGGGATAAAGTTGTGGAGACGTTTAAAGTAGGGTTAGGTCCTCCACAATGAAACGTGACGGTGGAAGCATCATACTGTGGGGATACTTTTCTTCAGTAGGGACAAGAATCTGTGATAACACTTAAAAACTGTTGTTAACAAGTTGAAATGAAAGCCACAAGTTGCATTTTTTACAAGTTTTTTTAAACAATTTATTTTCCCTTTTTGTTGATCTACCACATAAAAATATTTGTGTCTGTAAACTCACAAACTAAAAGAATCGATGGGGTAGAAATACGTTTGCAAGGCACTGCAGGTGAAATGCTAAGCCTAAACAATTATTCACAGTTTTTTTCAGTGTTAAGAGACTTAGCAGAGAGTGGTGTTAACTAATACATATAGTGGTAAATAAATATGCACATTTTGTTTAGGAAAAACAGAGTCTGTCTGTAAAGCACTTTCAACTGCCTTGTTGCTGAAATGTGCTATACAAATAAACTTGACTGGTGAAATGAGAAAAAGCTTATGATCATGTTATGATGGTTTTCACTCTGCTCACATTGCTCATGAGCCCTTTGAAGAGAACCAGCTCTGCCTTCAGCTGCTGCACTCTGAGGGCCAGCTCGTCCTGACAGCCTTCACTCTCCTGCAGGTCCTGCATACATGACAGTAACCATAAAACAAGATTTCTGCAAAGACCTGCAGAGATGCCCTGCGGTGTAGCATACAAAGCAGAACACGAGAATAAAATAAAAGCTTTTTTTCTTCTGCAAAGCGTACAGTAAGACTAGATGTAAATTGAGTCATGGAGAAGTCTAAAGGACTCTTCCCTCTAACTTGTTTAGGTATGCACCAACCATGGTCAGGCTCTTATCTTTTTGGAGTGGTGCTTTTTGCTGTTTGCGGTCGATCCGGCTATGTAAAGCTGCCATCTAAACGGGGTCAAGGTAAAGATTCCTGGCAATGCTGCCTGTGAGTATAAAAAAGCATGCATACACAGGAAACCAAAGACATAATGTACGTAGACCGAGGCGTAACTGCAGGAAGTACAAATAAGGCAATCTGACGCAGACACAAGTATTTAAGTTAGAAGTATGACTTCCTTTGTGAAAATTTCAGTTTTTTAGGAAAAAATGTAAAATGATTTAAAAACGAATAATTAGCAGAGATCAATGGCGGCTGGAGAATGCATCAATAAGGTGTCACAAGAAGCTGAAAGGAAATTATGAGTGGTATCAAAGGGGAGTGGTCACTGCTCATTGCATTCATTCTGTGGCTGTGGTAAAACCTTTCCAGCCAATAAATCATTTCAATAAATCAGTTTAAATTAATTATATTACAGCATACTAAACTGAAACCTGGCATTTCAACTGAAGATTTGTGTAAACATCCCTTTTATCATGATTTGTTTCAGATTTCCTGTACCCACAGCCACCAACTGCCTTCAGTTCAGATTTTCAGTCAAAATAATTGTTACATGCATTTTTCTTTTTGTGGCAGTGTTACCTCTTGAAGATCTGCAATCTTCTGTTGCAGGTCCATCCTCATTGTGTATTCTTCCTCCCATCTAAAAACACACATACCAGGCTCAGTACGAGTTTCAGCACATTCATATTTCAGCATCTTAATCCTGACAGATATCAAGTGCAATGATATAACATTTCTCAAATATTTCAAGAGTCTTTTAAGCAGTTAAGTGTGTATTTATTTTTAAAATCTTGTCAGTGAGAAACGTTCCACCACATCCCTTAACTCCAGATGTAAAGCAACAGAGGGCATATTTCCTAAACCTGAGCTCCTGATGGCCTCTGAACCAGCTGAGTGAAAGCTGTGGCTTCCCTGAAAAACCTAATGCAACCAACAACATCACCTTGCTTTTTATCTACAACACATAAACTAAGAAATCTTAATAATGATCTCACTGATTTGTTATCACAACTCAAAATCAAAAGTAGGAGGAATCTGATTTTGAATAAATGGTTTTTAAAGTAAAATATGAATTTTAAAAGAAATGATCCCTCCCTACATCCATCCATTATCTAAACCTGCTTATCCTTGCAGGGTTAAGGGGGGCAGCTGGCTATCTCCAGCAGTCATGGGCCAAGAGGTGGGGTACACCCTGGATAGGTCACAGATTAATTGCAGAGCAACACAGAGGCACACAAGACAAACAATCACACACACACACACACACACCTAGTGACAATTTATAAAGACCAATTAACCGAACAATCATCTTTGTGGAATGAGGGAGGAAGTTAGAAAACCCGGAGACAATCCAAGCATGCATGGATATAATTTGAGCTCAAAAAGCCCTACGATAGGTCTTAATAAACATCTCTCCTTAAGATGAGCAAAGATATGCCCTCCCCCCCAAAAAAAGTATAAAAGGTTTTTTAAATATTTTACTAAAATAGAGGTTACAGATGATTTGCTTATTTCTCCCTCTTCCTTGCTCACCACCATTAACTTATTGATGGAGGAATCGGTGCATGTAAGGAAAATTTCGTGCAATCTTGACATTAATACTCATGATCTCCAAGTGGTCAGAAGGCACCACATCAATAACAATCATTCAGCAACAGCTCATGTTATAGACGCAGAGATAAAGGGAACCAAATGCAGGACAAAGAGGCACCAGATGGAGGTGTGGGGCAATGGCTGCTCATTACAAAAACAAAATAAACCAAAACACTTCAGTTCAAAGCTCTACGGAAACTGAAAAGATATGGCAGTAGAAAAAGGGAGATGGAGTTACTCAACAAGTATTACTGACTCTGTACCTCTTCCCAAAGAAGTAAAGGGCAAATAAATTAGGAAATGTAGCAACAGTCTCTTGCAAACACAAACTTTAATGTATTTTACCAGACTTTTATTTGATAAAACAACATACAGGATAAAGCTGTGGAGAAATTAAAGCAGGTTGGATAAGAAAACAACAACCCAACCGTTTGAGCAATTTCAACGAGCTCTACTTAATCCATCATTTGAAAATTGCAAGACTTGTAAACATACCAAGATCTAAGCTAAAGACAGGGCAATCCCAGAAAACCTGTGAGAGGCCGCAAAGGATTTGAGAGGCTCTCCTTCCTGAAAGAAAATGACCCTGAACATACAGCAAGCGCTACAGTGTGATGGTTTAGATCAAACCTTATTAAGGTGTTAGAATTGCCTAGTCAAAGTTTAGTCCTAAATCCAATAAAGAATCTTGGGCAAGACATAGAAGCTAATGTTAGGGGATTTTCATCCTTCCATCAAACGAAGCCTGAGCTATTTTGTAATAAACTTTGGGGGAAACTCTCTGTCTGTAAATTTGCAGCAAAATACTTTTCATATTTGTAAACAAATTTTTTTAAACAAAGTCTGCACATGGGTGCAGTTGGTAGCACTGTTGCCTCCTGCATTGAATTTTGACTGTGAGGGTTCTCTTTGGGTTCTCCAGCTTCCTCCCACAGTCCAAAAACATCTAAATTGCCCTTACAGTAGATATGAGTGTGTGTTTGTGCATGATTGTTTGTGCTGTGATGAACTGGGGACCTTTCCAGGGTGTTTTGTTTTTCATTTTTCATTTTATCTGCTCTGCCACCTTCTTTTGATTTGTGGTTTTAAAACACCATGCTAAAACTAAATTCTCTTTACAAAGACCAAATTATTTATCTTGACACTGAAATCCTTTGAAATCTAAGGTTATTATAATACAATTGCAAAAGAAAGTACTAACTTTTCTCAAGAAAAGGGATAACTTTAATCATTGACAATCATTTTTCTGCTTTCATGCTGCGTTAAAAAGAAACAGACGAAACTAACCGGGGACAAGTGTGAGAACTAAACTGAGGGCTTTGCTGACTTCCTGACAAATGACTCCTATGCAGCTTTGCTGCTCACATGATTGACTCATACATCTAAACATTAATACACTTAAAAGCTACAGCACAAAATCTCAGATTGTGTGGCCTTACACCACATACACTCAGGAGGGGAAAATCCACACTCTGCATTCTGCTAAAAACTCAGTCTGGATTGCAGAACGCTGCAGAACACCGAGCCCATCAGGGAATACTAAATCTGAAAGAATCTGAGTCATGAAACAGGGGGCTCTAGTCGGGGTACGGGGGACGCTCCTTTCATGGGAGAGGTGCACAAAGTCGAGGAGTGCTGAGGCCCCCTGCTACAGTTTTGCAGTGCATGCTGCATTGCAGATACGGTGTGTGCCTGTGTGTGTGTGGGGGGGGGGGGGTTAGCTACGCAATGGAAGAACGCATGAGCAAAGGAGAGGAAGTGGGATGTCTGCGTCTGGTTTTACCCGAGTAAAGGTAAGCTGAGGTAGAGTGTGGTTACCAAAGTGGAGAGAAGTGAGGGGCAGACACTGAGAAGAAATAAAGGTTGAAGTTACATAAAATAAGACAAGACTAGAATGGAAGAAGTTTTGATCAATAACACCCTGAAGCAATGTTGCTTCTATTTGGACATGACAAATAGAAATTATAATTTGAGAAATTCAAGGATTTCATCAGGTGAACAGACACTGATTAGGCCTCTGGTACCTTGTTGTCTCAGCTGGACAAGCATTAATTCAGTCTCATTCATCTCAGTGTGCTAAGAAACCAGGAGGCTGAACGGTGTCACATTCCTGAGCGGCTGCAGTCGTCCCTCCGCCTTGTCCACAAAGAGCCACTGTAACGTGGTCAGGATGGTCTCTGAAGAATGCAGCGCGGCTCGCTCGGACACTATGCGAAGGCATGCGGTGATAAATGCACAGGAACATGAGGCCGGCTGAAGGTCACTCAGAGAACACAATAACTGTGTCCCATAACCTACTGAAAACAGCAACTTAATGATGTAATCCCTCCAGAAAAGGGAGGTTCATGTTGTGTCTTTTCATTCATGTTGGAGAATGCAGCACATCGGCTTTAAGGGATAGTTTAGGATGTTTTAAGTGAGGTTCTGTTAGAAGGTTAGGAGCAGTAAGTAAATGACTCTTTTCTCGTCTTCATTCAAAATAGATACAGATTAGCTGGTCTTTTGGATTGAAGCTTATGGCTACTCAAACCTTTATCGTCCTAAAGATAGGATACTTTATTGTCCATTGAATTGACATAAAATTATAATTTCTCTTCAGCATCTACCACAAAAAAACAACAACTACCAATTAAAACACAAAATACGCAAAGGACAGAGCCAAAATAAATAAAAACACCTCTGGCATCATGGCGGTTAATGTAAACACTATCTTATGAAACTTTAAACTGTCGCCCCATTTCCATTGGATGGTTTTTCACAGAGATCTTCCTGTGTGAAACACGTACAGAAAAGTGTTTCCAGTTAGAATACATTCAAATCTATGTATTGTCTTATGTTTATCCAAAATTAGGTTGCAGAGGTCCCAGGCCCAGGAGGGGAAACCCAGGTACCTCATTCCCAAGCCAGACGGGATGTACATGGGCCTTTCCCACAAATCTTGTTCCAGCATTCAACTGGTGCTACTCCCCATTTAGCACCAGTTCTTTGTGTTTCTACTAAGACAAACTCTGGCCCTGAAAAACAGGTGCTAACAAGGCAGCAATCATTTTCAGGCTATCAAAACATTGTGAGCGCTATGTTTCAAGCTACTTTTGTTTTTGATTGGTCGAAATTAAACTAAAATAAAAGCTTTAATTATAGTAAAATCATGAATTGTCTGGCTACTGAGTTTAAGCAGGTCAATATGCTGATTACAGCTGCTCTCAGAGCGGATTACTTTTCCCTAAATCCATAAACACCATTGGTCCTTTAATATCACCAGCTGGTGTTAAATTTGAAGCATTCACATACACCACTGGATGGTTAAAACAGTAGCATTACATTAAGGTGATGATATTAGAGCATCTGTTTGCTGAGATGCTGGAACAAATAATATTACTGTGGGTAAATTGTCTCAATGCATGCATGGATCCTTCACAAAAACACAGAAGAAAACAGGGGGAGGGTCAAACAATAACTGGATGAGACATGTTCAATGACATGGTTCTGACTTTGATCTTGGAGAGGTGGAAAAGCAAACTTCTTTTACAAAACCAGTTAAGAATTAATTTTAGCACCAGCCCTGGTAAAGAACTGGAGCTTTCTTTGGCGATGAAGCCCTAATAGTCCCGCTAGCAGGTTCTGGGTCTGTCCAGAGTCTTCTTCCAGTGCGAAGTGTCTGGTCATGATCCATTTTTCATCATGACAGATGGATGTCAGAGATTTTCTTTTTGACTCAGCTTTTTCTTCACCATGACACACCAGAGCAGCACCTGGATAACTGCAGACAAAGGCCCAATCCATCCTCCGCTCATCCTGCCATCACTCATGAACAACACACCAAGGACAGACTGCCTTTCTGACCTGGAGGAAGAAGTCGACACAATGGTTGGAGACCATGGTCTCAGACTGGCTGCTTTACACCTAATGGTGAACCACTCCAGTGCACATAGCATAAAGATCCTAATAGATCCACACCCTCTTCAAAAAGTAAACTAGAGCCTGGCGTTCCCACCCCACACATGGTCCTCTCCAAGACTGCACCTTGAGATTCCATCTGTGAATACCATAAACAGGATAGGTGACAAAGGGCAGCCCTGGTGGAGTTCAGCCCACACTGGGGACAAACTCAGGTTTTAGCCAAGAATGCGAAGACAGTGACAAGTAAAGCAGTTTATGAAGCCAGTATATGATAGTGGTTAAGGTGAACACTATTTTGTTACATTTCATGGCTTTCTTTTCTATCAATTACTCCGACCAGAAATGCTTTACATGTTCAATCATCAGTAGGTGTTTGATGCAGGAAGATAATTGGTGATGCACTGCCTCCAACATTCATTTCCTGTGTAAATAATCACTTGCTTCTCCCCAATGCCTAGTGCAATGGTTAATGGTTCATAAAACAGAGTTAGCAGAAATGTTTTTTAAAGTTGTTTTAAGGCGTTATAAGTCTGCTTTGGTCTTGCTTCCTATCAGATTAGCCAATAGCTCCACCTTCAGCCTCTGACACCAGCAAATCTAAATAAAGTAGTTTCTGACTAAGGCACAGTCCAAGTTCCCCAAAAATGTCAGAATGAGAAAATGAGTGAATTTGTTAAGGCAAGAGAATAAGATTTATACAACACCAAGATGCTATAAGTCTTGTCTACTGCAGGTTAGATATTAGCTACTTATAACCTTTTAAAAGAAACCCATCTGACAAAATCCTGAGTTATCCCTTCTAGGAAAAAGTCACATTGAACGCATTGCAGCAGTAAACTGTTGTTCTATGGGGAGTGATGTCATCTCACAGCTGTGGCCTATATCTGGCCCACATGGCGATGACAATGATGATGACATTTAGCTGATTAAATTGTTTTACAGCATTAGAAATGCAAAATCTTAACCTACAACCAACCAAAGAAACAAAGTTAGGTTTTTTTAAGTTTTGGATCACTACCAATGAACCTCAGCTGCATTATAGGAAATGAGTGCAACCACCTGGCCTTTTTGCAGTCCTAATAGTCATTCAGATTTATATTTAGTTCCTCACATATGCATTCTTCCTGTGGATCAGTGGCAGCAGCACCTGCCGCTGTGGTGAACGCATGAGGTGAATGCAGACCAAGCAGGAGGTGCAGGATGGACAGATTTTGTGCTGACTGCAGATCGACTGTCTCCTGCTGAAGACAGCTGATCTGCAGCTGCTTAAGAGCTCTGCTCACTCATTCAATGAAGAGCATGAAAAAAACTCAAGAAATAATTCGACAATTAAACGATTAGCAGTAAAACAGCGAAATGTTTCATTCTGTTTACCTGCGCTTGTACTCATCTCTTTCTCTCTTCACCTTGGCCAGCACGTTGTACAGGGCTCTAATCTCAGGGGTGATGGTGTCAATCTGCACCCCGACTCCATCTGGGTGCATCCAGGAAACTCCAGGGCTTGGTAGGCGCTCTGCACCGGGGCCAAACTTACGAGTGTGGTTGTAAGACCAGATGGTCCCCGGGAGGAAGCGTGGAGGAGGGTTGGTGGAGCAGCTTTGGGTTGTTCTGTTTGACCCTGGAGAGTCGACACAGGGGGAGGACTGGCTGATGATGATGGCTGGATTACAGGTGGCATTGGTTTGGGTTGAGCTGGAGTTTTCAGTGGCCGCTGGTGGGAAAGTTGAGAGTGATGGTGGGAACAGGCTTGTGGGCCTCCTTGCTGAATTGTTGGTGTTGTGGAAGGGAAGAGAGCCCGGCCTGAGCGGGATGGTCCCAACAAATCCGGTCTGCACCCCTGCCTCCTGGGTGTGCAGCTTGTTCTCACAGCATCCACCCTGACAGCCCTTGTTGGCATCCAGAGCCTGCTGCAGCTGCTTCTCCAATATCTTATTCCTGCGCTCCAGTTCATGCACTTTGGCCAGAAAGCATCGGAACCTCAGGTTAAGGGTCTTTAGTACGCTGATGTTGGAGCCCAGGTCGTTCCTGAGGGCCATGGCTGCAGGGGGGTGCGGCTGCTGCTGCGGCGGGACTGCGCGGTGCTGGTAGGGGCCGCTGTGGGTGTGGTGGAGATAAGGGGAGCTCTGCGGTTGTCCCGGCTGATCGGGCCCCGGGGCGGCCTGATCACCCAGCAGCAGGGACGCAGGGTCCGGTCCGCCAAACGCGGCTTCGGGAAGGAGGGCGGAGGGGGAGTCCGGGTGTCCGGGGACCTGACTCTGCTGGTGGTGCTGCTGGAAATGCGGGTTGGCCCCCAACAAAGGATTCATGCTATGATATTTAAAACTAAAGCGCTGCAGATCTGGCATGAACTCGGGCGGAGATATGTCTTGCTACAGTAGAACAATAGGCTATTTCAAGATGAGCTACACCTAACAGAGGAGCACAGCCTGCAAAAACAGTGTAAGACACTCCTGCTTTACTTGATTATGTAAGCGATTATAAATAAAAACCTGATCCTTAAAGCCCGGAGGTCTTAACGTCGGCTGTTGATGCTGCGGGATCCCTGATCTCGGACTGTCCACAATAACAAAAAATGGAGCCGAAAACCAGCAGAGATGGACTCCACCAAACACTAAAGAGAGGTTATGCAAAATAAACAGAATGAAATGAAGCGGAAAAGACGCAGAGAATGAATGAACAACAAACAAATCCAGCTTCGTCGCGTTAATGGTGTTCAGGCTGGAAGATGTAACCGCAGGTAGGAGCAAGTGCTGCGGGATTGGAGGATCCTCCTACCGTAAATACAGGAATAGAAGAGCGCAACCCTCCCCACTCCCCAAAGCTCAGCGGTGTTTAGTATTTTTACCCTGAACTCATTTTGACACGCTACAACCACAAACTTCAACGTATTTTATTTTGTTTAATATAAAGATTTTGCATTTGAATTCAGACCCTTTAATGTGACTTACCTAAACAAAACTGGGTGCAACCAATTGCTTTCAGTTCATATATTAAACCTTATTCCAAGCTTTGAACAGCTCACAGAGTTCTGAGTAAAATTAGTAATTATAATTTCATATGCATTTAAAAATGGGGCTAGATAAACTAGTCAAGTATGTTTTGGACTTATGACAGGCCAGGGGTCTCAAGCAGTTGGAACAATCAGCCTCTTTTATGCATAAAAATAACTTGTAACTTTGTAAATAGGTTTTCTATACACAAACACCCAAATGAACTGATTTTTCTCATTGGAAATGTTTATATTTCACAAACAATTCTAAACTTGTGGCGCCATTTCAACAGATTTTAAACACGAGTAAAAAAATAAAACTTTGAGCTCTTATTAAATGTGTGGGGTATGAACAGCCACATTTAGACTGTTAGGGCGCTATGTAGATCTTGTCCAGTTTCTGTTTGAGCTCTCTTGCAGATGTTTTCAAACACCTTAAGTCTTTTAACAGTAGATTGAACAAACAAAATCTAATTTAAGCAAACATATGCAAAGCCAGAAGAGTCAAATTTACTCAGTTTAAGGAAAAAACAAAACATTTCTGTTTGCTTGAGATTCAGTATACCTTTAAGTCTTTAACTGTTCACTTCATAGCTTTACCCACCATAAACATAACACTTTATTGCACACTTATGAGCCTGCTACCTTATGTGTCCATAAGTGGCATAAAAAGACTTTGCCAAATACCACTCCAGCACCACCTGCCTGTGCATCAAACACAAGTGTAAGGCCAGCTAAACCAGACAGCCAAAGATTATTGGACATGTTCGTATTTAAGATAAGATTGTTTCCACACCATGCCACAAAATGGTCCAACAGTGGCATGGTGTGGAAACAATCTCATCTATTGAATGTGAACAAAAATGACTTCAAGAGAAACAGAGCTAGGTTAGAGGTGGTGGAGGAGCATAAATACCTTCCGTGTTCTCATGGATAGCAGACCAGTTTTAAAATAAAAAAAACACCACATTTTAAAACCATGTAACAACAAGAAAGGACACAAAGGCTTAAATCTCACAAACAAAGGACTTTATTCCACCACTGACTGCAGAGCACTGCAGACAGGAGAACTTTCACACCTTTACTCCATCCAACACAATAGGACAGAGAGTTCACCAAATAAAAAAAAGAATTGGTCAACAGGTTAAATCGTTTATCATGTGGGACGTTTCCTCAGGCGTGTGATAAGGGTGAGGGTAGACCAGCAGATGGAACTAGGCAGTCACAGATCATACATCTTGTACATTTATAACCCTGTATAAAAAAGGAGAACGAAGGCAACACTGAAGTTCAGTCAGCTGATTGGTTTACTCCTTTGAAGCCATGTGGGCCATGAGGTCACAGACTCTGTTGCTGTAGCCGTACTCGTTGTCGTACCTTAAAGCAAAAGAAAATTAGTCATAAGCATAGTTGGTAATAAAAAAAATCCAGGTCAACTAGGTATTGCTGAAGGCGCACCATGAAACAAGCTTGACAAAGTGGTCATTGAGGGCAATGCCAGCGCCGGCATCAAAGATGGAGGAGTGAGAGTCCCCGTTGAAGTCTGTGGAGACGACCTGCAGGAGAGCAAGGGGCACAAGGTAAACAAATTAACTCCCATCTGCAAGATTAAGATACATTATAATTACATTTGGAGGTTAATTACTTTAGATGTAGTAGGCAGAATAAGCTCATATCTCACCCTTTTGGGCTTTATGACCCGTCTTACTTTTGATATGGTAGCATGAAGTCAAAAATGCAACAAGAGTAATAACCCCTTTTACCTAAATTACAGAGCAGATCTGACCCAATACTAGAAGCCAACCAGACCAACCATATTGAGCGCTTAAGCCAAAAGTCAGAATTCAAGATTCAAAAGCCAAAAGAGACAAAAAGAATGTAGACCTGGTGCTCAGTGTATCCCAGGATCCCCTTCATGGGACCTTCAGCTGCAGCTTTCACAACCTTCTTGATGTCGTCATACTTGGCCTGTAAAAGACAAGTAATTTAAGGTGTTTTTTTGGAATCAAGATTAAACCTTTAACATGGAAGAGTAAATTGCATTATTGGTTGAGCAGTTAGACACAACAGAAGGTGAATAAAAAAAGAAAAGAAAGGATTCTCATTTGCAGCAACTTACAGGTTTCTCTAGACGGACAGTCAGATCAACCACTGACACGTTGGGGGTGGGGACGCGGAAGGCCATGCCAGTCAGCTTGCTATAAAATGGCAAAGAGTCAGACCACAATGGATGAAGTTAAGCAGATTATCACATCTACTCCAGGTATTTACACTATATCAAATTGCAAGCTATTTTTGGAGACTGACCCATTGAGCTCAGGGATGACCTTGCCGACAGCCTTGGCTGCACCTGTGGAGGCGGGGATGATGTTCTGGCTGGCACCGCGGCCGTCCCTCCACAGCTTGCCGGAGGGACCGTCCACGGTCTTCTGGGTGGCAGTGATGGCGTGGACTGTGCTCTGACGGAGAACAGTGAAAGAGGAGTAGCATTCAGTGGGGATTAAACCAGCGCCGTCAGCTAAAAACTTGTGGGAGAAAGTCAAATTCTTACCATCAGGCCCTCAATGATGCCGAAGTTGTCGTTGACGACTTTGGCCAGGGGTGCCAGGCAGTTGGTTGTGCAAGAGGCATTGCTATGAAGAGAGTCATTTTGAGAAAAATAAACCTGATTCATGTCGTCATGCTTGGTAAAAAGTGTTTTTACTGTTTAAATCCCTTTCTCACCTGACAACCTTGAGGGAATTGTCATACTTCTCGTGGTTGACACCCATGACAAACATGGGGGCATCAGCACTGGGGGCAGAGATAATTACCCTCTTGGCACCACCCTTCAAGTGAGCCTAAGAGTTTATGTTGGGAGGGGGGGAAAAAAGAAAGCCATTTCTTGGGATGCAACAAGGTCTCGTCATACAGGAGCTTACATTATTAAAATGTCAATATTTCTCATTGAGGGGAATGCCATCTTGTAAGCACTAGCCAGTTGCAGTCAGGACTATCTGATTAAGTTGTAAAAGAAGTTGCCCTAATTACTCTTAAATTATTGGTTCGGCAGCATTTTGAGTTTTGAGCACACAAAAAAAACCCGCTACAGAATGATAAGACACAAACAAAACGCAAGTTGTTCAGATGCTGAAGGGGGCAGAAAGCGTCTGCCTAATGGCTGGACTTCTAGAGACATGTTGAACTACATCGCAATCACAGCGGACCACATCGACTGCAACTGGGAAATATACCGCAGACAATGCCTAGAAGCACTGTCTTAAGGTTGGAAGAGAAAAAGAAAATCAAAAAGAAATATACATATATAAAATTGCAGAATAAATTTAATCTTTGAAGTTGTCTTTAAAGTAATATTAGTATCTTGTCCCATCTCGTTCTCGCAAGCTCAATATCATGTCGCGTCTCAAGAGTTTGCATTGTTACAAGTCATTTCACACAGAGCCAGTCTAAGGTAATACAAACCAAGCGACTATCTAGGGCTGATGGCCCCCTGCAAGATTGCTTCACATCTCTTGTAGAAGCTTCCAATTTTGTCATCAGGTTTATTAGGAATTATTTCCCTTTTTTAAATGTACTTCAAAAAGAGGTATGGATAAATTTAAAAGCAAAACGTTTGGATTTAAACTGACAAAAGCAGCTGCTAAAAATCATGGGCCCAGATCACTTAATTTGTTGGATTTTTGTACAGATCATCCTGCTCCACTTTTTTGTTGTTGTGTGTATTTCAATGCCTGTTACATCTCTGCATACAAGTCTGCCCTAATAAATATAGATTTTCTTGAAACCTTGCAATAATAGTTAAAGAAAAAAAATCTTATGAGTCTACCAATGCAGAAATTATTTTTGGGCAAATCCATTCTCGCATGGACAGAGCCAAAACCCATGAAAGTTATCTCAATGAATTGATTGATTGACTGATTTGCATGCAATAAAATAACTTGACCCTGAATCTGTCTGGATCTGAAGCTGGATCTAAGGGGGCAAAACCTTTTTCAGATTTCCATTTTTCCCCCAAACCCATAAGACAAGAGCTTCTTGTGATGCTACTTAAACAAGTGTATCTGAAAAGAAAAAAAAAAAAAAGCAGCAATGCACCAATGACATTTGCCATTTTGATTGTATACATGCAACCTCCTGATGACAACTTTCCAAGTATAAAAGCTTCAAGTATTGCTAAGGGACCATTCTTAAGATATGTCCCCCCCCCCCCATCTAGCCAAGCCTGAAAGGACTTAGCACTTACTGAGGCCTTCTCGATGGTGGTGAACACACCAGTGGACTCCACAACGTAGTCAGCACCAGCCTCACCCCATTTGATGTTAGTTGGGTCCCTCCTTTAACAAGAAAAATAAAGCAATGTTGAGCTTTTGCTCTCTTCAAGCTAATTTTAGTATATTTTGTTGGTGTAAATCTGGTTGCACCATGCATCTAATTGAACAAAGAAAGTCGGGAGGTAAACTAACTCATGGAAGACTGTGATTTTGTGTCCATCGATGACCAGCTTGTCTCCCTCAGCCTTGACCTCACCGTGGTAGCGGCCGTGAGTGGAGTCATACTTGAACATGTAGACCTAAAAAGACCAGAAGGGATAGCACCTCACTTTACAGCTATACGTTTTTGTTTGTTTATTTTTTTTTAAACAGCATAAATACATATTTAGTGATTTTTACAGCATGAATCCTATCCTGGATGAGACCCTTCACCACCACCCCCAAAAAAACCTCTATGCTCTATGGACAGCAAAATGAGCCATTCATTGCCATGTTATAAAAATTAAGTAAAAAATAAAATAAACTCATTTGACGTCAAGTTACTTTGAGATCTACTCAGACACATTTAGCTAAACTACATCCAGAAAAGAATCAGTTTCGCCACAATTCTCTTCATTCATGATGCGATTGCATCCTTTACACAAAGTATAAATCTCTGCTATGAGTCTCTGCTTCTAAGTGCTAGTGCTGCACCCTAGGCCATGGTACCCTGAGCACAGAGCCATATTCAAATAAAAATAAAAAAATACTTTATTGGTCCCAGAGGGAAATTAAGTGTTGTTGTAGCTCATACAATTGATTATTTAAGGAGTTGTTGTAGATCATGATGGGTGTGGGCAGGAAGGATTTCCTGTAGTGGTCTGTGTTGCTGCAGGATAGTCTCATGAAGAGGATGCTCAATTTTTTATATCTATCTATCTACCACAGCTTCAGACAAGTCATCTCTGCTTCATAAACCTTCTGTATGTGTTCATGATAAAGTGCACGGAACTGAGTCATATTTTTGACTTACCATGTACTCCAGGTCGATGAATGGGTCATTGATGGCCACAATCTCAACCTTCTTGGAGGTGAAACCAGCACGGGTCACCAGACGACCAATGCGGCCAAATCTGTAAAATTTGAACCAAAACGCACTTTTTAGTCTGGCCTCTAGATGGCAACATGATGCCACCTCAAACTGCCCAGGTTTGCTTTGGTTTCAGTGAAATTAAAGGTGAAAACCTTCATATAAATACAGAAATGAGTCAGTGAGATTCAGTTTGACATTCTGTTAAACCCTGGAGGGATCTGGTTCACTCTACTAGCGTAGCTCTTTCTTCCATGTGGGAATATAGATAACACCCCAGGAGAAATGAAACTGCAGTCAAAGAAAGGCCAGAGTTCAGGAGAAGGGGCAGGAGATGTGTTGCAAGGGCTCTGACCACTTTCTATCAATGAAAGTCGAAATGTTTCATAAATGTGGTAATCCTTGTGACGCCAGAGCAACATTTAATCAATGGCCGGGTTAATTTTTAACCCTCCGGGTTCAAAATCTGGCCCTGATATGACCTGCTTAAACACTGCAGCTGCAGGGAGCAGGAAGTCAGGCACGTAGAAGGGGGGGGGGGGGAAAGAGCAGATTCAAGATCTAGCAAGCAGATCGACGTCAGACTGTGTGCTCTGATACTTAAGTTTGCTTCCATCAGCAGGAATAAACAGCCTCCTATTGAACCACCCCTCTGATGATGAAATTACTGCCCACATTGTTATCTGCTGAAGGTCAAAGTTCAAAGATCAGGAACGCAGAACAGTTGCTCAATGGTCAGCTTTGGAGCAAGAACACCCGTCCATATCTTCAAATGGAAAACGCTCATGGCTTCAGCTGCTACAGATAGTCACCTCCAATTGGCCACAAAAGTAGTGGTCTTTATCTTGTCTTTCATGGCGTGATGTTAAAACATAACTGACCTGTTATAATTTAGGAATTATATGCAATCAGGAGAACAATGAGTCACATCTAGGGCCATTTTCTCTGCAGATTTGTGCCGCTTCAAAATACTCCTCACACCAAGCAAAAAAACACATGCACGTTTTTTAAGTAGCCCCTGTACTACTTTCTAAATCTCGTGCTGTAAACTCTAAAAGCCACTTTCCTGTACGATGTATGAATGCAAGTTAATTATTTTGCATCACACATGCAGACTCTTTGCACACATGTTGACCATAATAACTTCTTACATATATAAACTCCTGTTTTGAGCGGTTTCAATTAAGAGTGTCACTTACAAGACCTAATATCTCACAGATAGAAGCGCTCTTACCCATTGATACCAACTTTCACCATTTTGCCTCGGTTGGTCTAGTCCTCTGAAAGAACAAGCAGAATTAACTAATTAATCTACAAACATCTTTAATTCATACTGCATTTCCTTTAAGGTAGAATTTTTTGTTTGTTGAAAGAAGCAGACTAGAAGAATCAATCAATCAATCTAGTAGAGCAATGGGAGTTTTAATTTAAGTGAAACAAAGACAGAGTCACTGCAAGCATGAAATAGGACAAAACAACAAAATTAAAGTTTAAATATTTAAAAGTTTCTAAAATTCATATTTCAAACTATTTAATGCCCATATGTTTTCAGATGCATTTAACCAACCATGCATGCTGTCAACAGGTGATCTGTATTAAAGTAAACTTGCAGCCTGCTAAATTCCTGCAGTTTCCTAACTAAAACTATTTAATGACTTGCTTGAAGGCATTTACCGTTTGTGAGATGACTCAGTCTGTCCTTTCGACTCCGGGTGTGAGTGGGGAAGAGCAAAGTTTAACTGTGAGTTTTTATGATTGACCAGACCCTGAAGCCACGCCCCCCTTAGAAACGGTCACTGATCCTTGCCACGCCCCTTTCTGAATGTCAAGGTCGTTAACTACACAGTTTGAAAGTTCACTTTTATTCACGTTACTACCGTCTCATCCCTATTCCCCTGCTCATATACCTAAATATTGTTATTATGTAATTTGCATAAGGTGCTGTGAAGTCTCAGAAGGCCTGATTTAGATGGCCACACCTTAAAGGCCTAACATCATGGGCTGAAAAAAGACAGGGGTCCCCTGATGACCTTCTCAGTGAATGCAGCTACATGGAGCGAACGAATAGGTGGGGGGATCAAATCTCTGTCTTACTGACTGTGACATTTAATGTCCAAAGACCATGACCCTTCACTTGACTGACTCTGTAGCTGCTATTCTTTTCCTGCAGCTCCAATCCCCTCTGCAGAAGTCAAAAGTTGAAACCTGATTGCTCAATTTCGCTCACGTATGCGCACAGGAGCGTGCTTGAGTCCATTTACTCAGTTGAACTGTGGCTTTTGTGACGCTATTTAGAAATACCTGAAAAGATGCAATGAAAGAAAGTTGTGTTTTCTTTTAAAGTCAGAATGCAGAGGCGCTGTGGAGGTGTGTGCAAGGGATCGTGCCTTCTGCTCCCAGATTAACTGCCTTCACTTCTGTTCCCCTGCACACAAAAACATGACAAGGCTCCGCCATGTCAGCTGCTGTTTCCACGTCTATTTTTGACTCTCTTTCCTGGCAACATTGTTGACATCAGAAAAGAAAGCTCTGCAGAGGAGACTAGAAAATGTCAAACCTGAATCATAACCATGTCAATTTGGACCAGGTCTGTGAGTTGTAACCTTCCCCAACAGCGTGGCGGCTCGTCAACACTGCATTCCTTGATCTAAATGGACAATAAAAATCCTATTTAAGAACTTGTGTTATCCATCTTTTTGCAGAGGGCTTCAGACATATCCCAACTACTACCTTACTTTAAAACTAGAGACCTGTGGTGGGTTGCATGGCAGCTGTCCAGTGTTCAGGCATTGCTGAACTACCACAACCCTGAGTGCATGCATGCCAGTCTGTTTTAAAAAGCTTAAGGTCAAAGAGGGTAATTAAAGGTCAGGCTAAGATTAGACTCTGGTTTGCCGGCCAACTCCTGGCCCAAGTTATATTGAGTACTGTAAGTGCTGCCTCAATCAGATCACATGCTCCTTCTGTTCTACAACAGTGATACCCAAGGAAAGACATTTTACATCAGTAAAAAAGATATTTCTAAGGTTTTAGCAGAGAAACCCGGTATGATTCAGCATTTATGTGCTTTAGAGGCATTTTCCTTTTTCCTAATTGTTATTTGTGTTGCAAATGGTAAATTTTTTTATTTGCATCCATGCATATTGACCTAAAGCTACATTTCTACACCTTATTCACATATTAGCGAAACAGAACAAAGTCCAGATTGCAACACTGTGAGAAAAGAAATTGTTGTGTGCAGACTGTCTAACAGTGCCATCTTGTGTTGTGGCATAGATTCCCACCTAGTTCTCTTTTTTCTGTTTGTCAAAAAGGTTGTTGATGCAACCATTAAGTTCAAAGGCTCCAGGTAGGAAACACATGGCCTAATGTGCCAACCCTTCGAGTTCTAAGACCCATCCCATGCTTGGTAAAAGTATTCATAGCTTTTACATTTTTTAACATTTTGTCATGCTCCAACCGCAAACCACAAAATGTGTTTTATTGGGATTTTATGAGACAGACTAACATAAAGTAGGTCAAAATCGTTAAGTGAAAGGAAAAATATACATGTTAGAAATCACTGATAAAATGTAAAAAGCTTACCATGCACTTTTCATTCAGACCCCCGTCTACTATGATACCTCTAAATACACAATTAACAAACAAAGTAAACTATAGAGTCTACTTGTTTAATCTCTGCATCAATACAGATGATCTGTGGAGGTCTTAAGAGGTTTGTTAGAAAACATTAGTGAACAAACAACATCATCGAGACCAAAGAACACAGCAGCCAGGTCTCAGAGAAATATGTCGAAAAATGTAAATCAGAGTTAAATCATAAAACAACATCCCGAACTTTGGAGATCACACAGTTCAATTCATCACTTGGAAATGGAAAGAGCATAAACCTAAAATGACAAACAAAAAGAGCATTAATCAGCGAAGCAGTCAAGAGGCCCATAATACCTGGAGAAGCTACAGAGTTCCACAGCTCAGGTGCAAAGATCTGTCAGCGAGATACGGATTATCATTTGATCCACAAATGTGACCTTCAATATGAACACTGGGTAAGAAAACAGCCACTACTGAAAGAGCCATAAGATTTTTTTAAATCCCATTTCTGTTTACCATAAGCCATTAAAAACGAACATGTGGAAAAATGTGGTCTGCACAAATAAGATCAAATTCAACTTTATAGCCAACATGCAAAGCATCTGTGGTGGAAAATCAAGAATGTGCACACAGCATCTCTACTGTTAAAGATGGGGGCGGTGGCAGCATCGTGCTGTGGGGCTGCTTTTCTTCAGCAGGGCAAGAGGAGCCGGTCCAACTTGATGGGAAGTTTGATTATCCTGGAAAGAAATCTATTAGTGGCTGCAAAAGATCTGAGACTCGAGAGGAGCTTCACCATCAGGCAGGACGATGACCCTGAATTTACAGCCAGAGTTACAATGGAGGGATTTAGATTAAAGCATTTACATGTGTTGGAATGTCCCAGTCAAAGTCCAGATCTAAATACAGCTGAGAATTTGTGGCCATACTTGAAAAATGTTGCTTAAAGACCTTCTTGATTCTAACCAGGAGGTAGTTCACAAAGATGAATGTTTAAATATGTAATTCTTAGTATGTGCAAAGAATTTTGTCTCCAAAAAACAGGTCAGGTGTACCGTAATTGCAGCAAAAGGTGGTTTTACAGTCTTCTCACAGGTGATTTAATAAAAATGTAAACCACATTTTTCATATTTTCATTAGTAAAAAAGTATTCTGTGTTGGTCTAAGCTCTTTGTAAAACACATGCAATTTGCAGTTTTTAACGCACAAAATTTGAAAAAGTTTCTCCTTTCGGCTGCTTTTCTCGGGGATTGCCACAGCGGACCACCTGCCACTCTGAGCCTCAACCAATCTGGTATCACAGTCATTTTGGTGATCAACATATAAATCTTGGCTCAAGTTTTACATCAGATACCCTTCCTAACACAAGATTTAGTGTACCTCCCAGTGGCTGGTTTTTTAAATGAAGGTTCAGTGGTTGGACTGCACAGTGGTCCAGGGGGGTGTTTGTGTGTGTGTGTCTGTGTTACCCTGTGATTGTGGGTATAAATAACTTTGGAAGACCATATACTAGCAAGAATAATTCAGAAGGAGTGAAAAGGAAAATAATTTGTAAAAAGTATTTTATATATGTCGTTATACAGTACTTCTGCAAGGTTTATTTTATGGAGTGAGGAGGCTGGAGGGGATTTGAAGCTGTGAATCAGAAGTCAGGTGTGGCATGAGCAAAGTCAATGTGACAAAGACAGAATCATCCTAATGATTAATAACAGAAATGCCTCCCTGCAGTTTCTGGGTGTTTTGCTTCGATGACATGCAAAACAAGTATCCAAAATGATCTGATGTCTTCAAGACATGAAGTTAGTTCATTCTTTTTTTTTTAAACAAAAACATTACCTTGTTTTGTAACCTTTAAGTGATTAAAAATAAAATCAATTAATTTCATTTTTAAAGGGCCATTTCACAACACATATCATCTCAAGGCACTTTACAAGGAAAGCCATTTTAATTAAATCATACAAACATTCCAATAAGTTTAAAACTTTTCTGTCTAAGGAAACCCAGCAGATTGCATCGAGTCATTGACTTGCAGCATTCACTCCTCTTGAACGAACATATAGCGACAGTAGACATCTGCCTGCGTTGTGTCGTTGACTTCACAGCAATCCCTCATACTCAGTAAGTATGTAGCGACAGTGGAGAAAAACACCCCTTTAACTTCCTGATAACTAAAAATCACAACTTTCTTTTATGAAAAAGCACTTCATGTCTGTGAAAATACTGAGTTCTGTTAAAATAACTGCTTTGTTCTGCTTATGCAAAAGAATTCAGCTTTGGACAACTGTGCCTAAAAGCTGGAGGACCTGTCACCAAATCCTGCAGACTAGACGGTTACATTTTGTAACTTGTGCTTTTTTCAGTCAACATGATTTCCTTCCAGTATGCAATAAACTTTTTAAATGATCATTTGGAAACTTCTCACTACATTTTCTGCTTTGGATTTAGGGATGTGTTTTTTTAACTGATGACTCATTAAAGTCATATTCAGGCTGCGTGGCTGCAGAGCGTAGCATCAACACTCCAGACTTGGATGGCTCTTATTTACTATGTTTTGCTACAGGCAAAGTGTGGGCATCAAGGCAGCTGATAAGGATTTTTATTTTCTTTCCCTTTGCTCACAAGATCTTATTCCAGATTTATTCCACTGGGGCTGGCTCACAGCATGGATACATATATATATGTATACATATAAATATATATACATATATATATATATATATATATATATATATATATATATATATATATATATATATATATATATATATATATATATATATACATATATATACATATATATATATATATACATATATATATATATATACATATATATATATATATATATATATATATATATATATATATATATATATATATATATATATATATATATATATATTATATATATGTATATATATATATATATATATATATTTATATACATACATATACACACGTGCTCAAATTTGTTGGTACCTTTACAGCTCATTGAAATAATGCTGCATTACTCCTGAAAAGTGATGAAATTGAAAGCTGTTTTATCATGTATACTTGCATGCCTTTGGTATGTCATAGAATAAAGCAAAGAAGCTGTGAAAAGAGTTGAATTATTGCTTATTCTACAAAGATATTCTAAAATGGCCTGGACACATTTGTTGGTACCCCTTAGAAAAGATAATAAATAACTGGATCATAGTGATATTTCAAACTAAATAGTTACTTTAATTAGTATCACACAGGTTTCCAATCTTGTAATCAGTCATTCAGCCTATTTAAATGGAGAAAAGTAGTCACTGTGCTGTTTGGTATCATTGTGTGCACCACACTGAACATGGACCAGAGAAAGCAAAGGAGAGAGTTGTCTGAGGAGATCAGAAAGAAAGTAATTGACAAGCATGGTAAAGGTAAAGGCTACAAGACCATCTCCAAGCAGCTTGATGTTCCTGTGACAACAGTTGCAAATATTATTAAGAAGTTTAAGGTCCATGGAACTGTAGCCAACCTCCCTGGGTGCGGCAGCCAGAGGAAAATCGACCCCAGAATGAACAGAAGGATAGTGCGAATGGTAGAAAAAGAACCAAGGATAACTGCCAAAGAGATGCAAGCTGAACTCCAAGGTGAAGGTACGTCTGTTTCTGATCACACAATCCGTCGCAGTTTAAGCGAAAGTGGGCTCCATGGAAGAAGACCCAGGAGGACTCCACTTTTGAAAGAAAAACATAAAAAAGCCAGACTGGAATTTGCTAAAATGCATATTGACAAGCCACAATCCTTCTGGGAGAATGTCCTTTGGACAGATGAGTCAAAACTGGAGCTTTTTGGCAAGTCACATCAGCTCTATGTTCACAGACGAAAAAATGAAGCTTTCAAAGAAAAGAACACTATACCGACAGTGAAACATGGAGGAGGCTCGGTTATGATTTGGGGCTGCTTTGCTGCGCCTGGCACAGGGTGCCTTGAATCTGTGCAGGGCACAATGAAATCTCAAGACTATCAAGGCATTCTGGAGCGAAACGTACTGCCCAGCGTCAGAAAGCTCGGTCTCGGTCGCAGATCATGGGTCCTCCAACAGGATAATCACCCAAAACACACAGCTAAAAGCACCCAAGACTGGATACGAACAAAACATTGGACTATTCTGATGTGGCCTTCTATGAGTCCTGCTCTGAATCCTATCGAACATCTATGGAAAGAGCTGAAACTTGCAGTCTGGAGAAGGCACCCATCAAACCTGAGACAGATGGAGCAGTTTGCTCAGGAAGAGTGGGCCAAACTACCTGTTAACAAGTGCAGAAGTCTCATTGAGAGCTACAGAAAACGTTTGATTGCAGTGATTGCCTCTAAAGGTTGTGCAACAAAATATTAGGTTAGGGGTCCCATCATTTTTGTCCATGCCATTTTCATTTGTTTTCTTATTTACAATATTATGTTGAATGAAACATCAAAAGCAAAGTCTGATTTCTATTAAATATGTAATAAACAATGGTGGGCGCCAATTACTTTTGTCAGTTTCAAATTATTTCAGAGAAAATTGTGCATTCTTCATTTTTTGTGGAGGGGTACCAACAAATTTGAGCACGTGTGTATACACATTATATATATACATATATATATACATATATATACACTCAACAAAAATATAAACGCAATACCTTTGTTTCTGCTCCCATTTTTCATGAGATGGACTTAAAGATCTAAAATTCATTCCAGATACACAATATAACCATTTCTCTCAAACATTGTTCACAAATCAGTCTAAATTTGTGATAGTGAGCACTTCTGCTTTGCTGAGATAATCCATCCCACCTCACAGGTGTGCCACATCAAGATGCTGATCTGACATCATGATTAGTGCACAGGTGTACCTTATACTGCCCACAATAAAAGGCCACCCTGGAATGTGCAGTTTATTGCTTTATTGGGGTCTGGGGACTCAGAACCGGTCAGTATCTGGTGTGACCACCATTTGCCTCATGCAGTGTAACACATCTTCTTCGCATAGAGTTCGACAGATTGTCAATTGTGGCCTGTGGAATGTTGGTCCACTCCTCTTCAATGGCTGTGCGAAGTTGTTGGATATTAGTGGGAACTGGTACACGCTGTCGTATACGCCGGTCAAGCACATCCCAAACATGCTCAATGGGTGACATGTCCGGTGAGTATGCTGGCCATGCAAGAACTGGGACATTTTCAG